>SJYV01000583.1:755034-838552 GCA_006410875.1 Neotragus pygmaeus | reverse complement strand
CCACCACATTCAGCAGAGCGCCTTGAATCAGAAATGACTCTGCTCTCTCCTCTCTGCTTTCCTCACAGACCTCCCGGACACAGCCGTCCACACCGGATGCCTCATGTTGGCTTGCAACCATCCCTCGAGAGTCCAGCTGCCGTTTTTTTAGTGTGGCCCTAGGGCTTTCGTTCAGGGCGTTTTGTTGCAGCTGCTGCTTTTTATTTATTTATTTTTTCTCTTTGAACCTGGACCTTGCCCCGCTCCTGCTGGCATGATGGCCCAGTCCAAAGCCAACGGCTCGCACTATGCACTGACCGCCATTGGCCTGGGGATGCTGGTCCTTGGGATCATCATGGCCATGTGGAACCTGGTCCCTGGGTTCAGCACCACAGAAAAGCCGGCTGCTCAGGGGAACAAGACGGAGATAGGAAGCGGCATCCTTAAGAGCAAGACCTTCTCTGTGGCCTACGTGCTGGTCGGGGCCGGCGTGATGCTGCTCCTGCTCTCCATCTGCCTGAGCATCCGGGACAAGAGGAAGCAGCGGCAGGGCGAGGAGCTGGCACACATCCAGCACCCGGGGGTCGAACCGCACACCCATGAGGAGGACAGGTGAGGATGGCCGACCGGACCCAATCGGGGGATGGACATGCACACCCACATGCATACCCACAGGCCAGGACTCAACAATGGTGAGAACATTTTAATCTAAGGGGCTGTCTCCCATGACCACTTCTGTGAAACAGTTTATCATTTTACAAATGACTTTATCTTTTGATCCCAGAGTTTCCCAAATAATAAAGTTTGAATGAATGATTACAGTGTGTCAAGATTTTGACACACCCCCCAGGGGATCTACATGGCACCTGGGGTGGCCGGAGCCTGCCCCCTGGAAGCTTGTCCATTTACCCCAGTGTCCTGGATGTTTATGCTTTGAGTTGAAAGGTTGGGAAGCAAGGTTCAATTTGACCAAAAATGCTACAAACACATTTAAAAAGCAAGTGCTAAATTGGAGGCATAAGATAAAAGTTGATACCCCAAGTATAAAAAGAGCACTACTATGTATAAAACAGATAACTGATGAGAACCTACTGTATAGCATGGGGTGGGGTGGGGGGAAGAAGGTACAGTCTGTTTGTAGGACAGATACTAAGTTAACCTTAAAAATGCATTCCAATATACAGCAGATGCAAATACTGTTTGATTCCACTTATACAAGGCACCTAGAATAGTACCTCACATTCATAGAGTTAGAAAGTATATTGATAGATGCTAGGGCCCAGAGGTTGGGGAGGTGGGAGGTGGGAGGTGGGGGTAAGGATGGGGAATGGAGACTTGGTGTTTAATGGGGAGAGTTTCAGTTTAGAGAGGTGAAAAATTTGGGAATTGGATGATGGTGAGACATGCACAACACTGTGAATGTGCTGCTGCTGCTGCTGCTGCTGCTGCTGCTGCTGCTGCTGCTGCTNTGGGGAATGGAGACTTGGTGTTTAATGGGGAGAGTTTCAGTTTAGAGAGGTGAAAAATTTGGGAACTGGATGATGGTGAGACATGCACAACACTGTGAATGTGCTGCTGCTGCTGCTGCTGCTGCTGCTGCTGCTGCTGCTGCTGCTGCTAAGTCACTTCAGTTGTGTCTGACTCTGTGTGACCCCATAGACGGCAGCCCACCAGGCTCCCCTGTCCCTGGGATTCTCCAGGCAAGAACACTGGAGTGGGTTGCCATTTCCTTTTCCAATGCATGAAAGTGAAAAGTGAAAGTGAAGTCGCTCAGTTGTGTCCGACTCTTTGCGACCCCATGGACTGCATCCCACCAGGCTCCTCCGTCCATGGGATTTTCCAGGCAAGAGTACTGGAGTGGGGTGCCATCACCGTCTCTGGTGAATGTGCTAGTGCCACTGAAATATACAGTTAAAATATGGTTAAAGTAGTATGCTTTATATTATGTGACTTTTATTACAATAAAAAAATTTTTTTAAGATCCCTTACAAATGAATGTTAAAGAACAGACAGTTGGAAAATGGACCAAGAACACCAACAAGCATTTCATAGACATTCAAATGATCGTTGTTCAGTCTCGTTAGTCAGGAAATACAAACAACCAACAAAAGGCATTGTAATTCTTTGCCTATCTACTGGCCAACATAGACTGTCCTCCGGGTTAGAGATTTTTAAGGAAGTGGGTTGCTAATGAGGGGCTGATTGACATAACCTTACTGAAGGGGAATTCACTGTAACTGGCCATTTTAAAGATGTGTGTACCTATCAATTATCTTCCTAAGAGCTTATCTTTGGGACACAGTCACACAAGTGCAAAGGGGTCTGTACTCATAGATTTATCAGAGCATTGCTGAAAATAGCATGGACAGATGTGACTACTAAATATCCATCAGTTGAGCTAAATTATAGCATGCCCATTCAGTAGAATTCTCTGCAGCCACTGCCAGTCTATATTTGCTAATGTGAATCTGTATCTCTGAGAAAAGGAGGTTTATAACACAGCATGTTAAGATCTTCATCACATCAGACATTGTGGCCATGGGACTAGAGAAGGATCTAGAAAGGTGTATAGCAGAATGTTGTTACTGTTCAGCCACTAAATTGTATCCAACTCTTTGTGATCCCGTGGACTGAAGCACACCAGGCTTCCCTGTCCTTCACTATCTCCCAGAACTTGCTTACTCTCAAGTCCATTGAGTCAGTGATGCCACCAACCATCTCATCCTCTGTTGCCCCCTTCTCCTCCTGCCTTCAATCTTTCCCAGCATCAGGGTCTTTTCCAATGAGTCGGCTCTTCCCATCAGGTAGCCAAAGTATTGAAGCTTCAGCTTCAACATCAGTCCTTCCAAAGAATATTCAGGACTGATTTCCTATAGGATTGACTGGTTTGATTTCTTTGCAGTCCGGGGGACTCTCAAGAGTCTTCTCCAATACTATAACTCAAAAGCATCAATTCTTCAATGCTCAGCTTCCTTTATGGTCCAACTCTCAATCACACATGACTACTGGAAAGATCATAGCTTTGACTATATGGACCTTTCTTGGCAAAGTGATGTCTCTGCTTCTTAATGTGCTGTCTAGGTTTCTCATAACTTTTCTTTCAAAGAGCAAGCGTCTTTTAATATTATGGCTGCAGTCACCATCCACAGTGATTTTGGAGTCCGAGAAAATAAAATCTGTCACTGTTTCTACTTTTTCTCTATGTATTTGCCATGAAGTGATAGGACCAGATACTATGATCTTAGTTTTTTGAATGTTGAGTTTTAAGCCAGCTTTTTTCACTCTCCTTTTTCACCCTCATCAAGAGGCTCTTGAGTTCCTCTTCACTTTCTGCCATTAGGTATCATCTGCATATCTGAGGTTGTTGCTATTTCTCCCGGCAATCTAAGTATTTTTATATTGTTTAGTAAATTTTTCTGTAGTGTTTGAATTTTCAGTAAGAATGTCTTTTGGAAAAATTAAACAAATTTTCTGAAAGTAAAAGATAGTCAGGCGTATTCTAGAAAACTTGGGAAATACAAAAAAGAACAAAGAAGAAAAGCTAGTCACCCATCATTAAAGGTATGACCAAGTCACTTGACCTCAATGTATCTGTTTTCCCATCCATAAAATGAAAAGTGTTAACCTCCCCTGCCTTTTAGCCTCATATGTAACAGCATGCCAGGTGGGCTATTCTGATGTCCAGATGGACTTCCTTTGACCATAGATAATAGAAACATACATAAACAGATGCCAATTTGAAGCAAATGGTTGTTCCTGGGTAGAAAAAGAATATCTAGAATATAAAATGTATCTCAAATTATTACATGTATCTCAAATTATTCTGTAATTTCCCATCCATAAAATGGGTATACCAATATTGGGCTGGCCAAAAAATTCATTTGGGTTTTCCATATTATCCAATGGAAAAACTCAAACAAACTTTCTGGCTAACCCAGTAGTACCTAACTAGTTCATAGTGCCTTTAGGAAGATGACATTAGTTTATATGTACTTAGAACAGTATCTGGCTTGTGTTGTTAACAAGGCTGGTATCTGGGGTCCCGGAGGCAACGTGTGGTCTGGGATCCATCTCTTTGTGATCGTAAGTGACTCGAGCACATGCTAACCGTCCCATGTCTGTGTTGCTGTCTTGCAGCCAGGAGGAGGAAGAGGAGGCCTCCTCACGGTACTATGTCCCCAGCTATGAGGAAGTGATGAACACAAACTACGCAGAAGCGAGGGACATGGACCAGAACCCCCGGATGAGCATCTCTCTCCCCTCCTACGAGTCCTTGACGGGGCTGGATGAGACGAGCCCCACCACAACCAGGGCCGACGTGGAGACCAGCCCAGGGAATCCCCCTGACAGGCAGAACTCCAAGTTGTCCAAACGCCTGAAGCCGCTGAAAGTGAGAAGGATAAAATCCGAAAAGCTTCACCTCAAAGACTTTAGGATCAACCTGCCGGACAAAAACGTACCTCCTCCCTCCATCGAGCCTTTGACACCCCCCCCACAGTATGATGAGGTCCAGGAGAAGGCCCCTGATGCCCGGCCCCCCGACTGATGGCCCCTCCCGGGCGGATTCCCTCCTGTTTCTCGTCCTCTGCACCAACAGACTCCAAATGAAGCCCCTTCAGCCACAGTTGAGAAGCGGAGGGGGCCGGGTGTGTACTTAGCTATTGGATGGGGCCAGGAGCTGAGGGCGTTCTAGGACTGGGGAGTGACTCCGGGGTCCCCAGGACCTCCGGGTGCAGGTGCATCACAAAGAGCTGCTGCCTCAGATCTTGCGAAGCTGTGACCCCATCCAAGGAAGCAGTGCCAGCATCTTCCCCTTTGTCCATCCTTGACATTGAATTGCTGGGGACAATACTCCTTCTTTTGATTAGGAAAGGATAACGTAGCAACTGGCTTAGATCATGGCTTTGTTTTGCTTCCACTAGAACTGTTTGTTTCCCAAAGAAAATAAGTTATGCCTTCACTTTCTCCTTAGAGTCCTGCCCTGTGGGTAGGAAAGATGACCAGCTTTACAGAAAGGACATGCCCATATCATGAATTAAGCTGAACAAGAGGCAGGACGATTACATGGGAGTGAGACCCAGGTGGGGTTCTCAGAGCCCCTGATGCCATCGGTTGTTTTGAGGCCTCAAGACCTGAGGATGCCTAAGATCCTAGTCTCATTGGTAGGCTTTTACCAGTCTCTCCTATGTATTGGCAAAAAAAGAAAAAAAAAAAAAAAGGAAAGCCATCTGAGATGTCCTGTTCCTTCTAAAATGCCGTGCAACTGAGCTTTTTGTAATAAAATATTTTATATGTCGTACATTTGGTGCTAGATTACCTTAACAGCTCTTCCAACACCGACTTGCTTAGGGAGAAGTCTCACCAATGAGAACAATACTAGCTAATATATCCTGAACACCTAGTATACGCCAGGTGCTATGCTAAGCACTTCACATATTTATCCCTTTTCAACTGTACCCAAGCTGGGTATTGGGCTTCCCAGGTGGTGCTAGTGGTAAAGAATCTGCCTGCCAATGCAGGAGGCACAAGGGATTCTTCAATCTCTGGGTCAAGAAGATCCCCTGGAATAGGAAATGGCAACATGCGCCAATATTCTTGACTGGAAACTTTGGTGGAAAGAGGAGCCTAGCAGGCTACAATCCATGGGGCTTAACACAACAGAGCACACACCCACACAAGCCAGGTATTCCCACTGTGGGTTAGTTCATGGAGAATCGGGTTAATTAAGGGGCCCCATGTCACACCGCTAATAAGTGGCAGAGCTGGGATTTGAACCTAGGCCCCCAGGGCCTGAGTTCTTCCACAGTCTACTGTGCCATTCAGTGGAAAGGGCTCTTTCAGACTTTAAGTGAGGACTTGTGTGTCCCAAGAGCTGAGAATGTCCCTGTCAACCCACATGCCCAACAGAAAGTTCTGGATATTTAGACAGCAAGTCCAAAGTTCCCTTCCTGGGACATGGTTAAGTCCAATGGTTAAGACTCCATGCTTCCAATGTCAAAGGTATGGGTTCAGTTCCTGGCTGGGGAAGTTCCGCATGCCATGTGGCGTAGCCAAAAATAACCAAAATAAAACACAAAGTTCCCTTCCTGGTGTTGATGAGCCTGGAGCTGGCTGCTAGGGGTCTGTGTGGCTAGGAACATGGCTGGGAGAGCAAATTCTCAGGCCCTGAATGTTTTCCTAAAAGCTCCTGTGAGAGGGAAGGAGCAGCCATTAGAAGGTCAAGCACCTTCTTATAACATAATTGGCTGCAGTGCCGAAATCCCAACCTTTCATTTCCTCATATAAATCCATCTATAAACAGAGAGCTACAAGTGTCTGCTTGGTGGCCTGGGATACCTGGAGGCCTGGTCTGGTCCCAGCCCACCCCTGAGCCACCCAGGGCCTCTCTGTGTATCTCTGGGCTGGACTTGCTCTTCATTTACTCCTAATGCTTCCCCTGATTGGAGGACAAACAGAAGGAAAAAAGAAAAGGGAGGAGCAAGGTTCCAAATGAGCTGAGAAATGACCTTCTAGGGACTTCCCTCGTGGTCCAGTGATTAAGAATCTGCCTCCTAATGGAGGGGACGCAGGTTCGATCGCCTAGTTGGGGAACTAAGATCCCACATGCCACAGGGCAACTAAGCCCACGCATCACCACTACAGAGCCTGCATTCTAGAGCCTGTGGTCTACAACAAGAGAAACCTACATGCCACGATGAAGATCTAGCACAAGCAAAATAAAAAAATAAGTGACCTTCTACATGGGCTCTTGATCTGGTCTCTAGTAGACATCTGTCAAGGGGTCTGCCCAGCCTAGACCCTCCTCAGGAGAGAAAGATGTTTGGGACTTGCAGTAGGTTGATCCATGGCTCCAAAGATCTCAGGCTCTAAGACACAAGAACATTACCTTACAAGGTAAAGTTTTGCAGATGTGATGAAATTAAGGATTTTTGACTTGAGCTTATCCTGGATTATCGAAGTGGGTCCTAAACCCATCCAGAAGTATGCTTGAAGAGACTGGAGGAGGTTATATACACAGAAGAGGAGGAGACAGTGACCACGGAGGCAGAGACTGGAGTGGTGCACCTACAAGTCAAGGGACACCCACAGCCACCAGAGCTGGAAGAGACGTGAACTCGTTCCTCCCTAAGCACTCACAGGAGTTTGGTCCTTCTGAGACACCTTGATTTCAGCCCAGCTGATGCTGACTTGGGGCTTTCGGCCCCCAGAACCGTTAAGAGAGTAAGTTTGTTGTTTTAGACCACAAAGCTCTTGGGAATTGATTACAGTGACTTTAGGAAACCAACAAGGGACTCAATCTTCAACTCATTAGAGACCAGCCCTTACTTTGATCTGAATGCTTCTGGACTCATCCTATAAGCGAGTGCTGTAGAAATTGAGGGCTTCCTAGGTGGCGCACAGTGGTAAAGAATCTGCCTGCCAAAGCAGGAGAAACAAGAGATGTGGCTTCGATCCCTGGGTCAGGTAGAGTCCCCTGGAGAAGGAGATGGCAACCTGCTCCAGTATTCTTGCCTGGCAAATTTCATGGATAGAGGAACCTGATGGGCTACAGTCCATGAGGTCGAAAAATAGTCGGACATGACTAAGCACATGCACACACACACACACGGAAATTTCATCAACGGCTCTATTTGCTTTGTATGTTTGGAAGCAATCAGGTAGAAAATTATTTTATGTTCCTCAGAGAATAGATTGTGGACACTTAGTAGGTAAACTATGGAGCATGGATGCACCTCTGTCGAAAAGCAAGGCAGAGAGAATGTTAGCTGGGAATGTAGCAATAAGTTATCTGCAATGTTAAAACCAAAGCGGAATGTCACTTTCACCTCAAAATTCCCCAAGGCACACTCATCCTGTTTGTTCACTGGTTGAGACTTATCAGAGCTTTCTATCTATTGACTATTAGAAAAAAAGAGAGAGCTATAAAGGTGAAAACCAGAAGAAAGACCCTGGCCCGCCCTTTTCTCTCCATTGTGTTTTTGTTCTTAAGGAAAATATAAGAAAGGCAGGGACTTACCTGGTGGTCCAATGACTAAGACACCACGCTCCCAATGCAGGGGACCCAGATTTGACTCCTGGTCAGGGATCTATTAATAGATCCCATATGCTGCAACTTTAAAAAAATCCCACATGTTGCAACTAAGAGCCGGTGCAGCCAAATAAATCTTTTATAGAAGAGGAAGAAAGGCAGAGAAGCAGGGCAAGGGGGAAAAGTCACCCACCTGTTCTTGGACCCTAACTGGTCCCAAGGCTATGAAAGAGCAAAGAAAATTCCCCATTAGCACTCCCACNCCATGGTACATATACACAATGGAGTATTACTCAGCCATTAAAAACAATATATTTGAATCAGTTCTAATGAAGTGGATGAAATTGGAGCCTATTATACAGAGTGAAGTAAGCCAGAAAGAAAAACACCAATACAGTATACTAACACATATATATGGAATTTATAAAGATACTAACAATAACCCTGTATGCGGGACAGCAAAAGAGACACAGATGTATTGAACATTCTTTTTGACTCTGTGGGAGAGGGCGAGGGTGAGATGATTTGTGAGAATGGCATTGAACCATGTATATTATCGTATGTGAAATGAATCGCCAGTCCAGGTTCGATGCATAAGACAGGATGCTCGGGGCTGGTGCACTGGGATGACCCAGAGAGATGGTATGGGGAGGAAGGTGGGAGGGGAGTTCCGGATGGGAAACACGTGTACCTCCATGGCAGATTCATGTCGATGTATGGCAAAACCAATACAATATTGTAAAGTAATTAGCCTCCAATTAAAATAAATAAATTTATATTAAAAATAAATAAATAAATAAAATATTAACTGTTGGGGGAAAAAAAACAATTTTTATATAGGCAATCTCAAAGGAACAGACAGACACACAAAACAAACAGAGTATGCTCCAACCAAAGCAGAAGGAAATGAAGAAGCCACAGCTTCTGAGAAAAAATGCCTCTACCAATTTGAGGGGTTAATAAGTGCAGGAGGGAGTGACCACCAGCCCTTCCCTAGTGATAGTGGCTAAGACTTCATGGCTTCAATGCATGGTCAGGAAATTTGGTCTGACGTGATACAACTAAGACTCAGAGGAATTAAATTAATAAAGAGAAATAAAATATCTTTAAAAAAAAATAAGTGTAGGAAACAGGAGATTAAGCTTGGGGCCTTTGCAAAGTGAGTTAGCCAAGTCTATGATTCCCATATTAAGTTGGCACCCTCAAAGATGCTATACACCTGGACAATAGGAAAGCTTAAAAAAAAATTTTTTTTCCTGAACTTTCAGAAAAGGGAGCCCATGAAAGCCTGTCATTTTCAATGTGGCTCTGAAGGGGAAAATTAATAATGGCCACAATAATAATGGGCTTCCCTGGCAACTCAGTGGTAAAGAATCTGCCTGCCAAGGCAGGAGCAGAGAGTTCAATCCCTGGGTTGGGAAGATCCCCTGGAGAAGGAAATGGCAACTCACTCCAGTATTCTTGCCCGGGAAATCCCACAGACAGAGGAGCCTGGTGGGCTATAGTCCACGCCATCACAAGAGAGTCAGACACAACTTAGTTACTAAACAACAACAAGACAATAATAACGATGATTATCACCCTGAGGATTTGTACCCATGTGGGTCTGGGACTCAAGTTCATACTCAATGTATTCAGTGGGAAAACTCCAAGTTGAGGAAATAAATATCAGTGGTCACAGGTTATTAGCATCCCCTGCATCCAATTGAACAAAAGTCTTCCTAGAGGAGAGTGACCAAGAATCAGACCCTGCAGGATTCCCACAGATTAAATTCAATCAAAAATGAAATCACAATCAAATTAGTAAACATCTGAAAAACAGTAAAAGCTAGAATAAGCAGAAACAACAATAGATTGAGACACTCCCCACCTCCATCCAAAGATTTCAAATGTTAGAATTATCAGAAAACAGATTCTACAATCACTATGTATTCAGAACTTTTTTAGAAGAAGTATTTTTTTTAAGTGAGTAAGGAATGAGATTATAAAAAATGGCCAGGCATTTGACTTCAGGACTTTGTGGAAGCACAGGAGAGCTATTTGACCCCCTGTAATTTTGGCACTTATGTTCTGGTGGGAAAAACAGGTTTATGGAGTCAAATTATTCTGGGGATAAACATTCAAGTGCTTCCAGAAGCCAAAGAGGAAATGTGAGCAGTGTATTGGGCAGAGAGAACACAGGCTGTGTCTAATGAAGGCAGCCTCTCCTCAGCTCCAGCAGATTATTGATCTATATGCAAGAAGAGAGCCTAGGTACTGCCAGATGTTCCTATTTTCTCCAAAAAAGCAAAATACAGATGTTAATGATCTGAACATGTTGGCCACTGCAGTAGACATCTGAAACTTTTGTCACCTAGTAACAATTCACCTCTCTTCTAAAATATTATGGTGTTATGATCCTTCTTTGGGGACCTACTTTCTCCAAGTCTCCATCCAATCTCTTGGAGATGGTATCGATTCCACCTCTGGCTACGTGGATGGGCATGTGATTCAAATTCAGCCAGTCAGAGCACAGCAGTCTCCTAGGCCACAATAATTGGCTCAGGAATGGGCTTATGACCCACTTGGAGAAAATGAGAAGCAGTGAAGCCTTTGGGATAACCTTAGGAAAAGAGATTCTTCATCTTTCCCCAGGGAATTCAAAGCTGAGAAGATGGAAGGGCTGGAGCTATGGCAGCCTTTCTGTGACTATTATACAGTAATTCTGTCTAAGGTTGGATCTACATGGCTAAAAGCATTCTTGAGAACTAGAGAGAGGCAGAGACAAAATGGTGAAATCATTTAGGCTTGAATCCAGAAGTTCCCTCTAGACTTTTCATTTATGGTAAACAGTGAACTTACTTTCAAGTTGAAGCCAATTTGAATTGGTTTCTCTCTCACTCCACCGAAAAAGGCTTATCCCTTCAGCAACCAATTAAAAGTTTTTTTTTTTTTAACATGCTGGAAAAGCCAAGCAAATGCATCTGAGGGCTGATCTTCAGTTTGCAGTCTCAGCACTTGGCCACCCCCTCCTCTGTACTTAGCTTCTCTTACTAGTCACCTTCGAGCCTCCATTCCTGCTGCTCCTTCCTTATACCATACTCTTCTTTCCCTCCTCCACCTCCTGAATCCCACTCATCCTTCAAAACTCAGGTCAGGGCTTCCCTGGTGGTCCAGTGGTTGAGAATCCACCTGCCAGTGCAGGGGACATGGGTTCAGTCCCTGGTCTGGGGAGATGCTACATGCCAGGCAACTAAGTCAGTGTGCCACAACTGCTGAAGCCCGAGCACCTAGAGTCCATGCTTCACAACAAGAGAAGCCACTGCAATGAGAAGCCTGCACACCAAAACTACAGAAAGCCTGCACACAGCAACGAAGACCCAGTGCAGCCAAAAAAAAAAAGACACACACACACCTCAGGTCAGATCTTCCTTTCTTCCTAGAGCCTTTCCTGATACCCCACCCNCTCCATCCGCAGGTCCCTCTGACCCCCTGATGAGCACCTAGCCCTTCTGATCTGAATCACCCAGCAACATTCCTGTCTCCCCTGCTTCTTGACTGTGATCCAAATTTAGACCCAGAGTAGAAGGGGTGATCTTTGAGGCTTAAATTTCATAAAACAATCAGTTCTTAGGAGAAGTCAGAAAACACGGTGAAAGATGAGGATTTGCATGAGGGATTAGAAAGAAAAGAACAATTGTTCTGGGCAAAAGAGAGTGTCTGTGTGGAATGCGGTGAGAAAGGAGGAAAAATTGGACATATTTAGACCAAATGAAATGATTCAGAGGAAACCTGAGAAGAGAAGTCTAAAGTGGCTAAAGCTGATCTGCCTGGAAAGAAAGATAAAAAGTGTGTGACGGGAATAACCCCAAACGACAACAAAATGGTCAAAATCGGTGCACTGTTCACAAGAGAAAAGAATCCAGACAGCACCAAGACACTGAGAAACCTAGAAAACAAGAGTGAAGGCGACAGGGGATGAGGTCATCTCAAACCAGATGAACGGGGAGGCTTTCTGTTGATTGAGAGGCTTTCTTGAAAGGTAGGGCTCGTGTTGGCTTGCCACTGCCGGGAAGTCAGGACACCGAGGCCTTCTGGAATTTTCTGTTCAACAAACAGACACAGAGAGGGCTCCAGAAGGCCAGGCAGTTGCCCGTCATACCATAAAGAGCTACTATGGGTCAAAGGTCAAAGCAAGCAGGGTGTCTGTCAGTTTATGAGTTGCCGCAGGCAAGCATTGTCTAGCTTCTCGCTTTTAAGGACCATGGGGCCTCTTACATAGTTCCCATGCCTGCTACCCGGGGACCAATCCTTTTTTCCTGAAATGAAATATCTAAACTGAACAGCAACGAATTGCACCGGCTCTTAACCTGTGTTGGGGAGAAATCTGTTTGAGGCTCTGAGCCCTCTTCCCAGAAAAATTTACACAGGCTCAGACACATCAAAGTTAATTCCCCGTTTAAGCAGCTTATACCCTCCCCCGGGCCTGTCTCTTGAACAACAGCTCCTAAATTCACTCACTTAATCAAGGAAGTATTTATTGAATGCCAACTACATGCCAGGTATTGTTCCAGGCACCAAGGACACAGGGATCCTCGCCTCATGGAGAGGAGCTTTCAGTTTATATTTGAGCCCTCAGATGATCAGAAAGTCTGGAGAAGTAGACAGGGCATTCAGTGATTCTGACATAGGGCCAGGATCAGGACCTGCCAACCCAAGGAGCCCCAGGTCAAAAGCCCTCTCTGTACGAAGAGCGAGGAGGAGTGTATTTACAGCATGTACTCTAACTGGGAAGCTCAGAGCCTGCTGAGGGAGCACAGAGGGCACCAACACTTTGCAAAAATGTTTGGCAGAATCTTGTAAACTTGGACGTATGCTTGACCTAGAAATTCTACTGCAAAACATATATACCCAAGAGACTTGTGCACATCAAAAGATATACACAGGGACTTCCCTGGTGGTCCAGGGATAAAGAATCTGACTTCCAATGCAGGAGACACAGATTCGATCCCTGGTTGGGGAACTAAGATTCTACATGCCACAGGGCAACTAAGTCCATATGCTGCAACTAGAGAAACCTTCATGATGCAACGAAGACCCAGCACAGCCTAAATAAATAAATAGTTTTTCTTTAAAGCATATAAAACAGCCCTCAACTATCCCTGGTATTCACATCTCTGTGTAATCCCTTCCCCTTGAGTATGGGCAGGACCATATCATTCCTTTAATCAATAGATGCTGCAAAGGTGACGGGGATGTCATTTCTGTGATTGTGTTACATAAGATTGTAGCTTCCACCTTGCCAGGAGGCTCTGGATGAACTCTCATTTTCTTTGATAAAGCAAGTCACCTTACAGAGAAACCTATGTGGCAAGAAACAGCACAGGATCTCTGGCTAACAGCCAGCAAGGAGGCAAGGCTCTCAAACTAACAACTCTCAGGGAACTGAATCCTGCCAACCATCACATGAACTGGAAAGTGGATCCTTTCCCATCTGAGCCTCAGATGAGACCCCAGCCCTGGCAACCTCTCTGATTGCAACCTGGGAGAGACCCTGAACAGGGGACCCAGAGAAGCAGTGCCTGGATTCCTGACCCACAGAAACTATGACATGGTGAGTGTGCACTGTTTTGAGCCACTCAGTCTGTCATAATTTGTTGTGCGCAAATAGGTAAACTACTAGAGTATAACGTGGCTTCCCCAATCTGCCCACAATGCAGGAGCCACAGGAGACATGGGTTTGATCCCTGGGTCAGGAAGATTCCCTGTAGGAGGGCACAGCAACTCACTCCAGTATTCTTGCCTGGAGAATCCCTGGACTGAGGAGCCTGGCAGGCTACAGTCCATAGGGTCACAAAGAGTCAGACACGACTGAAGTGACTTAACGTGCATGCGGAGTGTAATGCAAGGCAGTCATGAGAATGAATGAATTACACCTGTCACACAGGATGGTTGAATCTTACACCACTGAGTGAAAGAAACCAGGCAGCATATGGAATCTGTATGATCCCAATTACATGAAGTTCAAAAAGAAGCAGAACTAATCTATGATATTGGAAGTCAGACTAGTGGGAAGGAGATGACCAGAAGGGAGCACAGGGAGACTTCTCAGGAGGGTGGAGATGTTCTGCTTCTTGATTTGAGTTCTGGTTAGGGTGGGTGCATACGTTTTGTGAAAATTCTTCAAGTATATACTTATGATTTGTGCACTTTTCAAGATGTATATTATTTTTTTAAAAAGGAAAACAAACAAGTTTACAAAAAAGAGAGTATGCGGAGTCAAATAGCCAGGGTTCAAATCCTGGACCCATCATTTACAAAATTTGTAACTGGGCAAATTATTTGACTTCTCTATGCCCACTTCTGTAAAATGGGTTGGGCAAAAAATTAAATAAAACAGTGCATGGCATAGTGGCTGGTACCTAACAAGCCTCAATAAATCTTAGCTAGTTATGTTATCCTCATTCATAATGGTTGATTGTTAATCTCAAAAAAAAAAAAAAAAGTAGTGGAGGTTTGTTTGCCCAGATGCCTGAAAGTCAGATTTATTGAGCTGTCCTGCAGGTACCACCCCACAGAGACCGGCTGGGTTCTCAGAATCCCTCTAGCAGTGCTCAGGGGAGGAGCTCAGCCTGCCTTTAACACCCACGCCCAGAAAGATCCCTGAGCAACAAGCAAGATGATATGGGACTGTTCAGAGGTCAAGTTTGCTCTGGGTTGAGACAGAGAAGATGCAAATCAAAGTTCTCCACAGGGGAGAGAACTTGTGCCCAGGCTTGGGATTGGGCTGTCCTCCCATATCATCAAGAAAACAACAGAAAACAAATAAACAAAAACAGGCAATAATGCAATCTGTTGTATCGGGCATAGTTCAGGACTTCACACACATTAACCTGTTGGCTCTTTACAGTCAATGTTGTTATTAATCTCCACTTTACAGTTGATAGAAGTGAGGCAAAGACAGAATAAAACACACAAAATCAGGCCCATCATAGATGGGATCAGCATACTTCATCTGCAGTTTTCAAACAGAAGAAACAGAGTGTCTCTCCTGGAGAAACTTTGATTTGCAAGAGAAATGAATGTCTCAGACCAGCTTTGCTTCTGAGAAAAAAAAACACACACACACACACAAAAAGTGGGTGTTTTCTCATTTTCTGCCAGAAGCAGGGGGTTAGCACAGGCGCAGAGGGTCTCAGTTACTAGCTGTACTTTTGTGGTATGAATTTATTTTTGTGAGTCTGTGAGTGTGTGTGTGTTTGTATAAACCTGCATTTCCTTAGCCCAGAAGGTCAGGTTATTAATGGACTGTGGAGCCTCTAGTGGCTCTTTGCTCTTCCATCTGTCACCCTGCTCAACAGCTTAGCTACTTCCTGCTTTTCATACTCCCTCTCTTTTTCTCCCTTTCCCCTCTTCCAGCTCTTTCCCTGGCTCTCTCTCACCCCTTAAAGTCTGGGCAACCTCCTTGCCTCTCCCAGCGTTCATTTCGTGTAGGAATGCAGGGGGCAAACGGGCAAGTCTGGGGCAGCGGCACAGCTGGTGTGCTCTCCTCAGTCAAGGACAGTTCAGGGGACTTCCCTGGTGGCTCAGTGGATAGGAATCCGCCTGCCAAGGCAGGGGACACGGGTTTGATCCCTGGAACAGGAAGATTCCACATGCCACGGAACAGCTAAGCCTGGGCACCAGAACCGAGGAAGCCTTCCTGCTTAGAGCCCACAGGCCACAACTGCTGAAGCCCGCATGCCTAGAGACCGTGCTCCACAAAAAGAGAAGCTACCGTAATGAGAAGCCCACGCACCACAACGAACAGGAGCCTCCACTTGCTGCAACGAGACAAAGTCCTTGCTCAGGGCACCCAAATAAATGAATAATAATAAGGGCCATCCAAGGAAATTAACTGGGGCAGAAGGAGATTTTATGGGGCAGAGGTCCTGCAGGAAGGAAGCCGGGTGGGTAGCAGGAGCGCTCGCTAACAAGCCCCAGGTTCTCCCTCCTAACCTCAGTCCCCCTTCCGTCAGCCTCAGGCAGTGCCCAGCCTTTAGGACAGACAGGAGCCCAGCCTGCTCAGGGCTGAGGGAAAACAGGTGGTGAGCATGGGTGTCCTGTGGTGGGGACAGCTGTCACCTGTAAGTCCCCAGGGAAATACCTTCCCGTCACAGTCATCTCAATTCGAATCCTGCCAGATTTTCTGGCTGTGCCGCTTTGGGCACATACCTCCATGTCTCTCGAGTCTTATTTCCCTGTTAAACTGGGAGTCATTGGATAGAAATAATACTCATCATGACATCTTTGAGTTCTTCTCTGCAGAGCTCACTGTTCTGGGTGTTTCACTCACGCCTACTGCACCAGGTTATAGTGAGGATTAAGTGAGATGATCCAAGAGAAGGATTGAGACCCTGCTCAGCAGGTAGAAATCCCTGAGTTAACATCACTTGCTCCAGTATCATGAGGACAGCCAGCAACAACAGAGCTGGGTCCTAAATCCAGGCCCTTCAGACCCCAGTGTTTCGATGTTCATGGAGATACAGTTCAGCCTTGGTAGCCACCCAGAGCTCAGTAAGACTGATTGATTACAGGAATCAGGGAGCCCATATAAACTAGAAATCTCTAATTTTTTTTTTCTTCAGGGTTTTTGTTTTTGGTTTTTAGCTTGTTTTTCTGCCATGCTCTGTGGCTTGCGGGATCTTAGTTCCCCTACCAGGCACTGAATCCAGTGACAGTGAAAGCATCATGTCCCAACCACTGGACCACCAGGGAATTCCCCAAGGGCAGTATTTTTAATACCCCATCATTGTAACATACAACTCTCACTCATCCCAGGATATGCTGATATAAAGCCATAAGCTAACTAGGGTGATTTATCCTCTGTTTTTGAAATTTAAATGGATGACAAGAAATTGGGTTCCAAGACTTTTCCATACACTTTGAGATGTGGCCACTTGCGGGGAAGGGTGTCCAATCAAGATTTGGCATTTTCTGCTGCAGTGAGTCTAAATGTCAACTTTGTTCTCGGTTTAGTATTCCCTCACTGAGAGACGGACTAGTGGCAACATGTGCTCTCCCAAGCCTATCAGGGGGCATGGGCTGCTCCAGCTTGAGGCCAGCCGGGTGGGCTCCATAGGGTCTGGCTGGCAGTGAGCAAGTCGTATTCTGTGCTCATGGTGATGACACTAAAGATAAGCATGGAGACGGGAGTGGGGCTGGAGAGGGGTTCTGGCTGGAGAAGCCTAGGTCCTGGGTAAGGACAATCCAGCTCCAGCAGCCCAAGAGGTAGCAGGAAAGACTGGGGTAGGTGGCAAAGGCTTCCCCTGCTCATTCATTCATTCAGGCACTGTTCTAGGCACTGGGGATTCAGCAGTGAACAAACCAGAAAAAAAAAAAAATCCCTGCCCTCATGGAGCTTAAGTTGGGGTGGGGGAGGAGTTGGGAGTGGAGAGATAGACAATAAATAAGATAAATAAACTACATAAATGGCATGCTAGGTGATACATGGTAAGACAAAGGGAAGAGCAACACACTGAGGTTTTTGTTTTGCGTTCCTGTTGACTTTTTTGGAGTGGGTGAGCCGGAGCTTAGTTCCCTGACCAGAGGCTGAACCTGAGCCCCTGGCAGTGGAAGTGCTGTTTACTTGGTAAGTTGTGTCGACTCTGCAACTCCATGCACTGTAGCCTGCCAGGCTCCTCTGTCCATGGGAGTTCCCAGGCAAGAAGACTGGAGTGGGCTGCCATTTCCTCCTCCAGGGGATCTTCCTGACCCAGGAATCAAACGATGGCTCTCAGGTCTCCTGCACTGGCAGGCGGGTTAAGTAAATGCAAAGGCCCAGAAGCAGGAATGTTCCTGGGGAGTTGAACTGACCCTCCCTTTTCCTTTGAAGTTACCACTCAGGTCCTGGCCTTTGTGGTCACACCTCATACTTTCCTCGAGTCTTTTTTGTTGAAGGGAACTAGCGAAGGCAGAACTTTCCAGGCTGACTGAGGGCCTGGAAGAAATTTCTGGGGACGGTTCTGGGAAGTATAAGTGAAAGTGTTAGTCATTCAGTCCTGTCTGACTCTTTGCGACCCCATGGACTATAGCTCGCCAGGCTCCTCTGTCCATGGAATTTTCCAGGCAAGAATACTGGAGTGGGTTGTCATTCTCTTCTCTAGGGTATCTTCCCAACCCAGGGATAGAACCTGGGTCTCCTGCATTGCAGGTAGATTGTTTATTGTCTGAGCCACCAGGGAAGCCCAGGTCTCTGCAACACAAGTGCAGGGCTGAATAAATCCTGTGGTTTTGCCACGCTTTTAACAATGCACAAGGAATTGGCTATAATGCATCAAATTCATACCTGGACTATGCTCCAGACCTGCTTAATCAGAATCTCTGTGGTCTGTGCCAGGGAATCTGTATTTCTAAGAGCCGTCTAGGCATGTGTGAGCATCTTTATCGTATATTCCATCCCACACCAATCTCTGTGATTTCTCTCTCTTTTATCTTCTAATTGACAAGGAAGGAGTCTGCCATCTTTCATCTTTTTTTGGATAAATGTTTTGAGTTTGTCTGGGGGCAAACTGTCACTCATTTCCTGCCAGGGAAATGGGGCATTCTGTAGGTGGTCAGCAGGGCTGTTCTGCTCTCAGACACAAGGGGTTGACCTGAAAAAGGTGATAGGAGATGGGACTGGCATGTCTCCTCCACACACTCCATCGATCCCCCATCCCCCGACCCAGTCCTAGGCCCGTGGATGGGTAGGTGGGGGGTTTCTTAAAGATCTGATCCAGGTCAACATTGGGGCCACCGTCTGACACTTGTAGGGACTCAGGTGATGTTTGTAGAAATAAAGAACAAATGAATGAATAAACATCAGTTCTGACAGGGAAGGACAGAACAGTAGGATCGTGGGCTTGTAAATAACCTCTTTCTAGCAAACCCCAGGAGATAGTGAAGGACAGGGAAGCCCGGCGTGCTGCTGTCCACGGGGTCGCAAAGAGCCAGACTCGACTGAGCGACTGAACAACAGTGGGAGAATCCTTCATTCTGAAACCAAGCCATGCCCGCCGGGCAACCCAAGACGGGCGGGTCATGGTGGAGAGGGCTGACAGAACGTGGTCCACTGGAGAAGGGAATGNTGAACTGTGGTGTTGGAGAAGACTCTTGAGAGTCCCTTGGACTGCAAGGAGATCCAACCAGTCCATTCTGAAGAAGATCAGCCCTGGGATTTCTTTGGAGGGAATGATGCTGAAGCTGAAACTCCAGTACTTTGGCCACCTCATGCAAAGAGTTGACTCATTGGCAAGGACTCTGATGCTGGGAGGGACTGGGGGCAGGAGGAGAAGGGGACGACCGAGGATGAGATGGCTGGATGGCATTACGGACTCGAAGGACGTGAATCTGAGTGAACTTCGGGAGATGGTGATGAACTTGGAGGCCTGGCGTGCTGCGATTCATGGGGTCGCAGAGAGTCGGACACGACTCAGCAACTGAACTGACTGATTCCTTCCACCCCACCCATCTCCCGTCTCCACACCCACCCCCAGAAGTGGTTGTCCCCCCATCCCCACCGTACCCTATTCTTTTCTCCTCTGCAACAGAGAGAACTAGATATTTGGCAGGGGCGGAGGGTACTAACCTCCAAACTACTAGTTCAGCTCCATCACTCTCCCATACCTGACCACTCCCTCCCAACGCATCCAGCCTAGACCAAAGGATAGGAGGAAGGATTCTAGAGTCTGCTCCTTCCTCGATGAAAAACTCTGGGCTACTTCTGTGACCACCGAGCCAACTTCCCCATCCACGAAATGGGGCTAGACCGCGGATCCGGGAAGGCTGGCGGAGCTGCCACAGGCTGTAATTCGTCCAGTGCTCTCCGCGCACCGCCCCTCGCAGGCCACGCCCCTCACCGGGCAGCCGGCCCGGCGGCGTTGCCATGGCGACGCGCGTACACAGGCCCGGAGGGCGCGCGGGCTGCAGGCTGCCGGCTGGAGACTCCTCGGGAGCGCGGCCGGGCGGCCTCGCCCGGAGCGAGCCCGGCGCCTCCCGAGCGGGCTGGGCTCTTGGCGGAGGACGGGACGTGGGCTTCTTCCTCTAGCCAGGTGAGAGGGACACCTAAGGAGGCGGCGGACGGAAACCCGGGCCGGAAGAGGCCAGCCCTGCTAGGTCAAGGGCTTGCGGTAGGCTGCGGACCTGGCCCCACCCGAGGCTGAACTTCTCTACGATCCGGGCTCGGGTCGCCGGGAGCACCCCAGAGAAGCTATCCCAACACCAGCCCTTCCTTCCTAAATGCAGCCCCCACCCCCACCCCGAGGTGGCCTGCGAGGAAACTTCAGGCCCCTGCTTGGCACCAGCTGCTGGATGTCCTTGGGGTACCGCTGAAATTGAGAGGAACCCTTGTTTCCCCTGATTTATAGCCAATACCCACCCAATGGTCAGACACACACACAGCCACCCACCCACCCCTTACCTCACCTGTCTTTCTTTAAGGAGCTTCGAGGCCTTTTGTGGTCCTCAAAAGAAGTTTTGCACCTGTAGCCCAATTCTGAGCCATCCAGAGGGGTCAGGGGGATTGCGGATGATTTTAGCTCTTTTGCCTTTTATTGTAGTGGGTGCTCCACGGCGCTAAGAAGGAATTCACAGAGCTAAACACAGTCAAATTACCTTCTGCAGTGTTTTCAGACAAAGAAGTGATGCACAAGGCAAGATTAAGGTGGAGGAATCTTGTCCAGTCCAAAAGCTAGAGATAGAATTTAGGCTCTCCAAGAAGTTATCTAGGATAGATGCTGAAAGGGAAAATGAAAGGTAGTTACTGTCAGAGATTCCTAGCCGCTGGCCATACTGGCTTGCTAGGAGGTGTCATTTGTATTTTCACTCAGTCAGCAAGTGTTGACCAAGCACCTGCTGACCAGGCACTGCCCTGGCACTGGAGATGGTGCCCTGCACAGAACAACTGCAAAAGCTGTGAGGTTTTACCCTGTTTGAAAGTTAGCCTGCCCACCTTATAGGCAGAGGGCAAGGCTCCTAGGCCAGAAACTAAGAACGTGATGGCTCACAGCACAGCAGACACAACCAGCAGCCAGAGCTGCGTATGCACAGGGATTCCTATTGCCCTGAAAGTCCCTCGGGGTAGTGAAGAACAGCCAAGGTGGCTGCTGGTGCATGCGGTGAGTCTGTGTCCCAGATAAGAAACTCCAAACTTAGGAAATCTCAGTCTTTGAAAGGGGCTGCTAGCAAACCTGCCTGACTTTAGCCACAGAAGGAGCTATTTTTCTTTATTATAAACATTACCTTTATTCTCCAGGCTGTTTGCCATATAAGCATCCTTGGAAGGATGGTGCAAGACAAAATCTTTCAATGCCTTTGCTCTGAAGATGGGTATGATGAGCATAAGAAACCCATGAAGAATTGCTTCTTAACAAAATCAAGGGACTTCTCTGGCGGTTCAGTGGTTAAGATTCCACGCTTCCAATGCAGGGGGTGAGAGGGTTCAACCCCTGGTCTAGAAACTGAGATCTCACATGCCACACAGTGTGGTCCAAAACCCAAGACAAAATCAACACAGTCTTGGTTTTCCAGGAATATATATCTTAGTGAATGAAAGAGAAACAGACAGCAAACACGACTAAGTAAAGGAACAAGAAAAGGTCAGAGAATGATAAGTATGAGGAAGGAAACCCAGCAGGGGAAAACTAACAGGGGAATAACATGACTGAGGGCGCCTTTAACCACAGTGGTTATGAGGTTGCCCCAAAGGGGGGCGTCTGAGCAGAGAGAAGACATCAGCTTTGGGATCATCTCCAGTGACAGCTGAAAAACAAATATATACATGACCCAAGTTTTAAGTTTTAAATTAGTGGCCTGTCCTGTGGTTTTCCTACAACAGAGACATTTCTTGCAAGTTTACATTTTAGATTAATTGCTGGATAACATGGTGCTCTGCCAATGAAGATTAATAACTGAAGGCAGTAGGGCATGGTTGTTTGGAAAGAGGAAATGTCTTTCCCCTGTGTTCATGACAGTGAACTTAATAAATTTTATTTCTCATTATATGGAAGCATCAGTATTAGTGGGACATCCACAGGCCTCCGAGTTTACAGATATAAACTGTCCTGCTTATTTTTATTTCTCTTATCCCCAGATAGAATCTCATCTTCCTTTCAGAAGATAGAATGCTGGTTTTAAAGACTTTCTGTTGTTGCATGTGCCAAGCATCAGCAGATCGCGCAATTCCCCCACCCCACTCTGCCCCACCAGCAACACTGGAGGTTTGTGCAGTGGTTATAGACTAAGGTCTAGAGTTGCCACACACTTACTATTGTGTGACCTTAACCTCTCTGAGTCACAGTTTCCTCATCTGTAAAGTGGGACAATACTGACACCTACCCTGCAGGGTTGTTCTGAGAATGAAAAGAGGCAGTGTCTGTAAAAGGATAGCCCAGTGCCTCACACTTCACTGGGCTGAAGGGGTTCATCCTCACACTTAGTAGTGGATGAAATGATCAGATGTTGATGGAAAGCAGAACCAGATCAGAGGCCTGTTCCAGTCAGGTCCAGATGGCTTTTGTTTTCATTTGTTTTTTTGTTTTGTTTTTAATAGTAGGTTTTTTCCTTTTTCTTTTAAAAAAATCTTTACTCATTTGGCTTGCACCTGGTCTTAGTTGTGGCAGGTGGGCTCTTCGAACCTTGTGGTGGCATACAGGATCTTGACCACCAGGGAAGCCTCTAAATGACTTTTGTTTTTATCCACAGTACAACAGCTTCACACTTCAGTGACCTTTCAGGTGAAAAGAGACTTTCTTTACAAGACGTTAAGATGGAGGTTGTCACACTGTGTAGCTGGACATCTCTCAAATTGGAATTAAAATATTGTGTCATGTGAATTATCATCAACATCTTGGAACCTGCCAAAGGCAGGAATACTGAAGTGGGTTGCCATGCTCTCTTCCAGGGGATTTTCCCAGCCCAGGGATCAAACCCAGGATCCCACACTGTAGGTGGATTCTTTACTGCCTGAGCAACCAGGGAGCTACATATACAACCAAAACACATGTATAGGACTTACTTTGAACTGCGTTGAAATAGGGATGGAAGGATGCATGGGTAGATATGTGATAAAGTAAATATAGCAAAAGGTCAACTGTGGAATCTGGGTGGTGGTTATATAGGAGTTCACTATCTACTTCTTTGAACTTTTCTGTGTGTTTCACATTTTCATAAATAAAACACCAGGAAAAAGTAGGTACAGAGTCCTGACTAAGCTATAATCTTAATACTTTGTCTTTGGAAATCATTCTGTTTTTCTACCTAAATGTATAACAAAATACAGTGACTTTAAAGTATCGTCCAATGCCCATTTCCTTGATGATTTACTCTCTGCACTTTAAGAAACTCTTTAGAAGGTTGGGGTTCCTTGATTCAAAGTTCAAGAAACCCAAGATTAGTAATAGTAATATTCACAGTAGGAGAAAAGTGTGTTTAGCAAACACCATTCTAGATGCTTCACATGTATCACTGCATTTAAACAAAACCCTTTGGGATACAGAGTATTGCTAGCCCCATTTTACACATGAGAAAACTGAAGTTTACACAGAGAATAAGTAATTCAACCAGAGTTGCAGGACTAGTAAGTGGTAGGTCAGTAATTCTTAGTACTTGATTATGGCAAATAACTAACCTCAAACTAAGCTTAATGGGAGTTGGAGAACGGTTGTCAGTGGAATTCAGATTTGTTGTTGGGTTGTTTTTGCTATTGCTTGTTTATGCTCTGAGTTACATAAAGGGTGTCCTCTGATAATCAGAACCAAGCTTATCTATGACAGATATCAGTGTTGAAAAGACAGTCTTAAAAATGTGAAGAACTGTAATTATGATCATTGTTAAATCCATCTATCCACTCCAACCTCTGCTGATTTTCCTCTTGTGACATTATGGTATATTTCATTCATTCTAAATATGATATTGAATAATTAAAGGACTCTTTTTTTCTAACCACATTTTTTTCTGCAAACCTTTTCTAGGGAAAGCAGAGAGTATGAAAGCCTATCTAAAGAGCGTAGAAGGCTTTTTTGTCTTGAATAAAAGTACTACGATTGGAAGGCATGGAGACTCAGACCTTGTTTTAGAGGTAAGACCTCTTCCTGCCCAGCCCCTCGTCTCTGCAGAAGTCCAGTCCGCTGCAGACTCCGGCTGCTTCTGAAGCACAGCCTCTGGCTGACATCCTCTGCCTTTCCTCCGTGCGCTTTGTTGTTGTCATTCAGTTGCTCAGTTGTGTTCTACTCTTTGCAGCCCCATGGACTGCAGCACGCCAGGCTTCCCTGTCCTTCACCATCTCCCAGAGTTTGCTCAGGTTCACGTCCATTGAGTCCATGATGCTATCTAACCGGCTCATCTTCGGTGTGCTACCAATAACCAGTTGTCAGATGTGCTGGAGCTCCCTGGCTCACATGATAAGAATGAGCAGGATGCAGAATGAAATGTGCCTCTGTCCTTTGCTGACCGTGTCTGTTCTGCAATGTCCCACCCAGGATCCCCTCCCCCGCTGCCTGATGGGGCCATTTGGAAGGTGGGCATGGAGCTGGTGCTTGACCTTCACCTGCTCCAGGTCTGGCAGCCAGAGCCACCTGAAGTGCCCAGCTTGACCAATAGCCTCTTACCCTTTTCAGAGCTTCTGGAGACTGTTGTGGGTCCCTCGGGGCCCTCCCCCACCCCCACCTCCAAGTAGTAAATCAGGGTAAGCCTTGGGCATAGCCACAGTATCCTCTCATTTCACTTCATTCTCTGTGTTAGCTGTGGCTCGGTCCATACTCCCAGCTTTGGTGATAGCCAAAGAAATTGGAAGAAAGTAAGGAGTTAGTCAAAACAGTGGCTTTGGGGGCACTCTGTGTCCCCCTTCTGATGTTTGTGTCAGAAGCTTTCTCTGTCATTTTTCACTTTAATAAAACTCTGCTACACACACACACACACACACACACATACACACACACACACACACACAACAGTTGCTTTGAGCCTTTTAAAATATTTCAATATTTTAGAGGTTAAAATATTGAAAGAAAAATGCAGTGGAATTTACAACTTTAAAAGGCAGGTCTCTTTCAGGCTTCATTCAACAGATTGTTAAAAGACTTTATTTTGAAATGATAGGTTCACAAACAGTAGAGAGAGAACAACACAAAGTGTGTGTATTGTTCTGTGCCGTTTTATCACATGTATGAATTTGTGTGCAGCCACCAAGATATAGAATTGACTTCCCAGGTAGCTCAAGTGATTTTAAAAAAAAAAGCTGTCTGCCAATGCAGGAGATGCAGGTTTGATCCCTGTGTTAGGAAGACCCCCTAAAGGAGAAAATGGCAACCTGCTCCAGTATTCTTGCCTGGAAAATCCCATGGACAGAGGAGCCTGGTGGGCTACAGTCTGTGGGGTTGTAAAGAGTTGGACACGACTGAACAATTGAACACACGCACACACCAAGGTGTATAGAACTACTCCATCATCAAAGAGCTCCCTTGTGATATTCTTTTTTCTTTTTTAATGTATTTATTTACTTAGCTGCACTGGATCTTAGTNGTAAAGAGTTGGACACGACTGAACAATTGAACACACGCACACACCAAGGTGTATAGAACTACTCCATCATCAAAGAGCTCCCTTGTGATATTCTTTTTTCTTTTTTAATGTATTTATTTACTTAGCTGCACTGGATCTTAGTGCAACTTGTAAGATCTAGTTCGCTGACCAGGGGTTGAACCCAGGCCGCCTGCTTTGGGAGCTCAGAATCTCACTACTGGACCACCCAGAAAGTCCCATGATAGTCCTTTTACGGTCACAATACTTCCTCCCACCACCATCCCCAAGCCCCAGCAACCACTAATCTGTTTTTCATTGCTATAATTTTTATCATTTTGAGAATATTACATAAATGGAATCTTAACATCTGTGACCTTTGCTATTGTTTTTTTTTTTACTCAGTGTAATGACTCTGACATCGATCTAGGTTATTAGCTGCTTCTTTTACTGCTGAGTAATAGCCCATGTTATGAATGTACCACCTATGTTTAACCATTCACTAATTGAAGGACATTGTGATTCCATTAGGGGCTATTACAAATAAATCTACTATAAACATTTGTGAACAGGCTTTTCTGTGAATATAAGTTTTATTTCTCTGAGATGAATGCTCAGGAGTATGATTGCATGGATCAACATTTATGTTAATATATATTCAGTTTGTGGAGAAACTGCCAGAATCTTATCCAGGGTGGCTGCACCATTTTTTAGTCACACCAGCAATGTATGAGATAAGTTTCTCTGCATCCCCACCAGCAATTAGTATTAACACGGTTTTCTATTTTAGCTGTTTTGGTAAGTGTGTAGCGGATTCTTATCGTAGTCTTGATGTGCATTTCCCAAGTTGATAGTGATGTTAAATGTCTTCTCGTGTACTTATTTGCCTTCTACATACCCTCTTTGGTGACATATCTCTTAAGGTCTTTTAACCATTTCTAATCCAATTGTTTTTTCACCATTGAGTTTTGACAATTCTTTAGGTATTTTAGGTATGAGTCCCTCATCAGATAGATGGTTTGCAAATATTTTCTCCCATCCATAGCTCGTCTTTTCATTCTCTTAGCAGGATATTTCACAGAACAAAAGTTTTAACTTTTGATGAAGTCCAGGTCATTACTTTTTTCCTTCGTAGATCATGCTTTTAGTATCATGTCTAAGAACATGCCACCAAGTCCTTGATCCTGAGGATTTTCTCTTATATGTTCTTTGAAGTGCTTTATAGTTTTATGTTTAAATCTGTGAACCATTTTGGGTTCACTTTTGTTTATGATGTGAGATTTAGGTCAATGTTCACTTTTACTGCATGTGAATATTGAGTTGTTCCAGAACAATTTGTTAAAAGACTGTCCTTTCTTATTGAATTGCTTTTGCAAATTTGTCAAAAATAATCAGGCCATACTTCTATAGGGACTGTTTCTGAGTTCCCTAGTATGTTTCATGGATCTAAGAGGCAATCTCTCTAGCTTTATGACACAGCCTTGATTCCTATCGCTCGGTAAGTCTTAAATCAGATAGAGTGACTCCTCCCACTTTATTCTTCTTTAAATGTTTTAACCTATTCTAATTCCTTTGCCTTTTCATTTATATTTTAGTGTAAGCCATCTGTATATACAAAATATCATGCTGTAATTTTGATTGGAATTGTGTTTAGTCCTTCATTCAATGTGAGAATAATTGATGTTCCACTGCATTGTCTCTCAATTCATGAACATGGTCTATTTCTTCATTGATTAGGTGGCCTTTGATGTCTCTCGTGAGTGTTTTGTAATTTTTAGCATACAAGTTCTGTACATGCCTTGTTAGATTTACACTTCAGCATTTCTCTCTCTCTCTCTCTCTCTCTCTTTTTTTTTTTTTTTGAGTGATTGTAAATGGTATTTGGGCTTCCCAGGTGGCCCTAGTGGTAAAGAACCCACCTGCCAATGCAGGAGACATAAGAGACTCGAGTTTGATCCCTGGGTCGGGAGGATCCCCTGGAGGAGAACATGGCAACCCACTCCAGTATTCTTGCCTGGAGAATCCCATGGACAGAGGAGNATGGTATTTGGGCTTCCCAGGTGGCCCTAGTGGTAAAGAACCCACCTGCCAATGCAGGAGACATAAGAGACTCGAGTTTGATCCCTGGGTCGGGAGGATCCCCTGGAGGAGAACATGGCAACCCACTCCAGTATTCTTGCCTGGAGAATCCCATGGACAGAGGAGCCTGGCGGGGTACAGTCCATAGGGTTGCAAAGAGTCAGACACGACTGAAGCAACTTAGTACACACACACACTGTCACACAAAAGGTATTATATTTTTTATTTTGTTCACTTTTTATTTTTACGTGTTCATTGACACTATATAGAAATACAGTTGATCTTTGTATGCTTCTTAGTTTCTTGCAACATTAACTGACCTCTCTATATAAGGGTTTTTGTAGATTTCTTGGGATTTTATACACAAACAATCATGTCATCCACAGTAAGATTAGTTTTATTTCTCCTTTTAGAAAAGGATATCTGAATGCCTCCTTGTCTGGTTAGTACTTCTAGTACTCTGTTGAATAAGAGTGGCATAAATTTTTAAAATATTTATTTATTTTATTTGGCTGCATTGGGTCTTAGTTTCAGCATGCAGGATCTTTGTTGCGTCATGCAGGATCTTCCGTTGTAATGCATGGACTCTCTAGTTGCAGCGTGGGCTTAGTTGCTCCATGGCAAGTATGATCTTAGTTTCCTGACCAGGGATTGAACCCATGTCCCCTGCATTGCAAGGCAGACTTAACCACTAAACCACCAGGGACCCAGTATAAATCTTTATATTTGCTTGTTCCTGAACTTAGGGAAAGCATTCAGTCTTTCACCATTAAGTACGAGGTAAGCTGTAGGTTTTTGGTACATGTTCTTACTAAGTAAGCAAGTTCCCCCCTTTATTCCTAGTTTTCTGATTATGTTTATCATAAACTCAACAGATTTAAAATTAACTCCATGAACCTCCCCTTGAGAGTCTTCTCCATGGTGTGGTTTCCTTTTAAGGACACAGAAAAATCTGTGCAGTGTGCAAAGTTCGAGGTTGGGGGGGGGGGGATGCGGAGAAGAATTGCAGTTTCTTCTTTATCATAACAAGGCATAGATTTGGGGAGGTTTTATTTCCTGTTCTGGGCTTCCCCAGTGGCTCAGCGGTAAAGAATCCACCTGCAGCATAGGAGATATGGGTTCGATCCCTGGGTCTGGAAGATTTGGAAAAGGAAATGGCAACCCACTCCATTATGCTTGCCTGGAAAATTTCATGGACAGAGGAGCCTGGTAAGCTACAGTCCAAGGGTCACAAACGAGTCAGACACAACTGAGTGACTGAGGACACACGTTACTTCCTGTCTGGCTAAAGTAGAGACAGAGATCTCTGTTTTGAACCTGATTATGATATTTTAAAAAACTGTAGTAATTTTTTTTTGTAAAGCAATAGGTCATTTTATTACTGGTGATGTATACTTGCCCTTTCCAGATAGGTTTCATCATTGAGTGTATAGTGTATTTCTCCTAAAGAGCATGGAGAGTGAGCTGCTTGAGGATGTGATAAAACGTCTATCATCTTTTCTTCCTCAAAGACTATTTTCTAAAGAGCAATTTTATGTAAGCAATTTTTTCTGTAAGCAATTTTTTGCTTACAGCAAAATTAAGAAAAAAGTTTATAGATATCCTGTATATCCTCCCACCCAACACACATGCCCAACGCCTCCCAGACTATCCATCCACAGCAGAGTGGTCCATTTGAGGAAACTAGCAATTTTTAAAAGTGGAGGCTTTGGAGATAGGCAGACCTGGGTTTGAATCTCATTAGGCTACTTTGTGGTTGAGTGATTTCAACCAGACTAATCATTCTGAGCTCATTTTCCCTGTCTGTAAACCTCTTACCTCAGAGGATGGTTGTGAGGGTTAAGTGAAAAATGCACATAAAGAGGCTGGCATGTGGTGCTCAGTCAAAGACACAGTGGTCATTGTTTTGGGCTCACAAGATGGAGAGACTCTTCTCAGAAGAAGAGAAGAATACTCAGAGGGTTGAGATGAGGATCCACTGACATTAACAAGCCGTTTGGAAAAGGAAACCAGTGAGGACAGTTACTAAGCAGACACATTCAATGAGTTACATTCATTGTATAAAAATAAGTGATGGCTTACTGCTCCCCAAACTTAGTTTAAGAAATAAGTCACCAGCAGCAGCAACAGGTTAATTTATGAAGGAATCAGTTGCATTTCCAGAAGTGTGAGCTCATTTTGGCTTCCTGGAGTACAGGTGATACGTGAATCGCCAAGTGTTCTGGGGATAGAATTCTGATGAGCGCTTCTGTCTTCTCTTAGACAAATCACCTTCCCATGGTTTAAATGGGTTTGGGAGAGGAGAGTTGCTCTAAAGAGGGGTGTGGGGACATGGGTCTACTTGGAAGAATTGAAACCTGCAGACATGTCAGCATTTTCCAGTTTTATAAAACATGACAAGGTAAACATTGCCCCTCTGCTGACTTCATTGGGCCTTTCTGTTCAGAAGGATCACCCATTTTTTTAAAATCAGTTTTTATTCATTTATTTGTTTATTTTTGGCTGTGCTGGGCCTTCATTTCTCTAGCTGTGGCGGGCAAGGTCTACTCTCTGTTGCGGTGACAGGCTTCTCATTGCAGAGGCTCCTCTTATTGCAGAGCACAGGCTCCAGCACGTGGGCCTCAGTATTTGCAGCTTGTGGGCTCCAGTGTGAGGGCTCAGGAGTTGTGGCCCACAGGATCAGTTGCTCCCCAGCATGTGGGATCTTCCAAGACCAGAGATCGAACCCGTGTCCCCTGCACGGGCAAGCAGATTCTTATCCACTGTGCCATCAGGAAAGTTCCAGAAGGATCACCTTTGATCAGCCGTGACCCATCCTGAGGAATCATTCAGCAGTCAATTTATAGTTTATGTTATTAATGCCACTAGAAGTCATTCGACTAAATAAGATTCAGGGATGTGGAAGTGAAAGTCGTTCAGTCGTGTCCAACTCTTTGTGACCCCATGGACTATACAGTCCATAGAATTTGCCAGGCCAGAATACCGGAGTGGGTAGCCATTCCCTTCTCCAGGGTATCTTCCCAACCTAGGGATCAAACGCAGGTCTCCCGCATTGCAGGCGGATTCTTTACCAGCTGAGCCTCCAAAGCCAAGATTCAGGGATATGTATCAATAAAAAGTTATCCTTCAAATTACCCAGAGGTTACATCTAGCAAGTAAAAAAGATTGTTTTATGTATCTGGATCAATCCTAAAAAATAGGCCGTCACACTTCTAAAGAGTTCTATTTATCAGCAAGGCTGAAATATTGTTTGGAGTGTTTGTTTTATAATAGTTTGACATAGTTTACTTTTTCTGATAATGGGAAGTAGTTCCATGCTTCTTGTTTTTAAAAACTGGGACGAAGCAAAGTATAAGGAAAAAAATAAAAGTCACTTGTAATCATTTGGTTCAGGGAAAAATCAATATTGGTATCTTCAGGGTCTTACTGTCCAGGTTTTTTTCCCTATATCCTGCAAGAAACTTAATTCCCTAAAGGCCGTAGGAAAGCTGTTTATTTATTTATTTATTTTTGGCTGTGCTAGGTCTTGGTTGCTGCACACGAGTTTTCTTGAGTTGCAGCGAGTGGAGGCTACCCTTCTTTGAGGTGCACAGGCTTCTTGTCGCAGTGGTTTCTCTTGTTGCCAAGCATAGGTCTAGAGCACAGGTTCAGAAGTGTGGCACACAGGCTTAGTCGCTCCAAAGCCTGTGGAATCTTCCCAGACCAGGGATTAGTCCCATGTCCCCTGTATTGGCAGACGGATTCTTAACCACTGAACCACTAGAGAAGCCCAGGAAACCTGTTTATAGCCAAGCTAGTGAGAACTGTTCATAGTCAGCGGTAAGAACTGTTATCATTCATTCGTTCCACAATATTTACCTGGAGCCACAGCACCAAGGCAAGCCTAGGAATACAGTGATGGCCACGAGGAATCTTCATATTTATATGCTCCCCAGGTTCAGGTCAGAGTGGGGTCCCCTGGAATTGTGGTCCCTGGATCAGGAAGCTGCCAGGAGAGGGCCACAATACTGGATATGGCCCCTGTGATCAGGAAGCTGCCAGGAGAGAGGGACATAAGTCAGATGATCCCACAAAGGTGTGACTAATTCCATTCCAAAACTGGGGCTCTAAGGCAAAGGAATATGGAGAACAAAGAGGATTTGACAAAGGGAGAAGGGAACAGCATATGCAAAGGTCCTGGGGTAGACCCAAGGGACTGAGAGAAAACCAGGGTGTCCAGGAGTCAGATCGGAAAGGAGAGGGCTTAGTGACAAGTAGACCTCCTTCACGTCACACTAAGGATTTTGACCTTTATGTGAAAAGCGGTGGAAGAAGATTTGAAGGACTGTAAGCAAGGGGGAGTGGGCTTCCTGGGTGTCGCTAGTGGTACAGAACCCGCCTGCCAATGCAGGAGACATAAGAGACATGAGTTCGATCCCTGGGTCAGGAAGATCCCCTGGAGGAGGAAATGACAATCCACTCCAGTATTCTTGCCTAGAGAATCCATGGACAGAGGAGTCTGGCAGGCTACGGTCCATATGGTAACAAACAGCCAGACATGACTGAAGCGACTTAGCACACACATGTGCAAGCAAGGGGGAGACGTGCCAGTGCCCATCCTGGCTGCCATATGTGCAGTCTCCCTTCCTCCCATTTTACACACTCCGAAGCCTCAGCCTTGCTCATTTCAGAGTTAAACCTTTCAAATTATAATTTATATGATTTGATGTGCCTTGTGAACTGTAATTTTTTTTAGAGTTGGATGTGGCTATTATCTATAGTCTGCTGAGAAAGGGGCTCGTTTCTTCCAGAATAAAGAGATACCACAAGCCAACGGTTGGATTTTCCATTGGTATAAAGTGAGAGTGTTAGTTGTTCAGTTTTGTCTGACTCTTTGCAACCCCATGGACTGTAGCCTGCCAGGCTCCTCTGTCCATGAACTTCTCTAGGCAGGAATACTAGAGTGGGTTGCCATTTTCCTGTCCAGGGGATCTTCCTGACCCAGAAGTCAAACCTGGGCCTCCTGCATTGCAAACAGATTCTTTACCATCTGAGCTGCAATTTTGTGTAAGAGTGTATAAACACTCTATAAAGAGTGCTTGTTAAACATGGGCTCCTAGGCATTCTGATCCCAGTGGGTTTGGGGTAAGGCCCAGGCATCTTCATATTTATGTGCTCCCCAGGTTCAGGTCAGAGTGGGCTCCTCTGGAATTGGTTCCAGGACCACACTTTGAGAACCACCAGTGTTCCCTTCCTGTCCTTTCTTGATCAATGCTTCTTCCCTTCTGATGTTCTGGGAGCTCCTGCGTGTGTGTGTGTGTGTGTGTGTGTGTGTGTGTGTGTGTGTGTGTATTATTTCAATAAAGTTGTTTTGAGGAAGAGAGAAGCGAAGGTTAAACAGTGAAGGGCTGATCTGTAAGGACTCCTCGTTTAAGGGACACCCCAGTCCCATCCTGGGGAGGTTCTGGGATCCCCTAGAAGACTGAGCTGTAGGACAGCCCAAGTCATTTCAGAGCTGTGGCTGGGAGGGTGGAGATGGAAGGGAAGGAGAAAGGACAGAAGTGCTCGGGGGATGAAATGCTGATGCCCGCACCTCTAACCCTCAGTGACCAGCGTCCTGGGACTGCTCCTTCTCATGGGTGGAGCGATCTGTCCAGCCTGTGTCAGCGCTTCTCAGATGGGATCTGAGGCTCCCTCTCACACCGACCAGAATCCATACGACCAGGTGGCTCTTGCCTCTGACCCTGGCACCTGCCGGTTCTGGGCTGCCTCTTAGAAAGAAGCAGAGTCGACGTCATACTCTTTTTTATTTTTTTATTTTCTTACAAGACAATTCCAGAAAAACATCTACTTCTGCTTCCTTGACTATGTTAAAGCCTTTGTGTGGATCACAACACACTGGAAAATTCCTAAAGAGATGGGAGTACCAGACCAGCTTACCTGCCTCCTGAGAAACCTGTATGCAGGTCAAGAAGCAGTTAAAACCAGACATGGAACAATGGACTGGTTCCAAATTGAGAAAGAGTACATCAAGGCTGTATATTGTCACCCTGCTTATTTAACTTATATGCAGAGTACATCATGAAAAATGCCAGGCTGGATGAAGCACAAGATGAAATCAAGTTTGCTGGGAGAAATATCAATAACCTCAGATATGCAGATAACACTACCCTTATGGCAGAGAGTGAAACAGAACTAAAAAGCCTCCTGACGAAGGTGAAAAGGAGAGTGAAAAAGCTGGCTTAAAACCCAACATTCAAAACACGAAGATCATGGCATCTGGTCCCATCACTTCATGACAGATAGATGGGGAAACAATGGAAACAGTGAAAGATTATTTTCTTGGGCTACAGAATCACTGCAGGTGGTGACTGCAGTCATGAAATTAAAAGAAACTTGCTCCTTGGAAGAAAAGCTATGGCCAACCTAGACAGTGTATTAAAAAGCAGAGACATTACTTTGCCAACAAAGGTCCCTCTAGTCAAAGCTATGGTTTTTCCAGTAATCATGTATGGATGTGAGAGTTGGATCATAAAGGGGGCTGAGCACTGAAGAATTGATGCTTTTGAACTGTGGTGTTGGAGAAGACTCTTGAGAGTCCCTTGGACTGCAAAGAAATCAAATCAGTCAATCCTATAGGAAATCAGTCCTGAATATTCATTGGAAGAACTGATGCTGAAACTGAAGCTTCAATACTTTGGCCACCTGATGGGAAGAGTCGACTCACTGGAAAAGACCCTGATGCTGGGAAAGATTGAAGGCAGGAGGAGAAGGGGATGACAGAGCATGAGATGATTGGATGGCATCACTGACTCGATGGACATGAGTTTGAGCAAGCTCTGGAAGATAGTGAAAGATAGGGAGGCCTGGTGTGCTATACTCCATGTGGTCACAAAGAGTCAGACACGACTGAGCGACTGAACAATAACAACAAGCAAATTTACCCAAGCATTTTTTCCTCTAAAAGAAATGTAAATTTATGTCTGTACAAAGATTTCTGACATCATCATCTTGTTTATTATTCTCAAACAAAATTATTGGAATTGTCTGTTTATCTGCACTTCACGGATGGGAAGGCGCGTCTGCTGTGTCCAGGGACACGTATGGCTGTAACTCAGACGAGCACGGCCACATTGCCCACCAGAGGTTCCCAGAGGCGGTGTCCTGCCAGCAGTGGGCATCCCTTTCCCACTCCCTCCCCAGCATAGGGTGTTGTCCACCCACTGGATCTTCGGTGATCTGCAGGTGAAGTATAGTACCCGTGTCATTTTTGTTCACACTCTCTTATTCTGAGTGAACACCTGTACTTTGAGATGTAAGGTGACAAGTGGACTCTCTGTGGGGAAATCCATGGAATGAAGCAGACCTGAGGAGGGTGCACCTGCCGACTCCCCGTCTGGACCCCCCACCCGCCGTGTCATCCTACCTGCACTCCTATCCCACCCCGTTCCCCACCCATCCTACCCCTGACTCCTGCCCAAGCGCTCCTAACTCTGGGGGTTCACCTGTCTGATCTCACCAGTCCTCGGGGAATTTTTTTGTCCCCTGTTTGAGAACTGGCAGCTGATTTCATTGGTCAGTTCCCACCATAGCAGTTGATGGGGCTGCTTTTTCACTTGGAGGTGGAAGGCTTCCAAGAGGAAAAAGTTCAGAGGAAAGGACTAGATCATACTCTCATCATTTTATTGTGATAAAATGCATATAACATAAAATCTGCCATCTTACCTACTTTTTTAAAGTGTACAGTTCAGTGGCATTAAATATGTTTGCGTTGTTGTGCAACCTGTCACCCCCATGCATCGCCAAAACATGTTTCATCTTGCAGAACTGAAACTCGGTCCCCATGAAACCACTCCCCATCCCCCCGCCTCCCAGCCCCCAGCAACCACCATTCTGCTTTCTGTCTCTATGCACTTGACCCCTCTGGGTGCCTCACAGTACAATCATATAGTATTCGTCTTTTCATGACCGGCTTATTTCACTGAGTGAAGGAGAGGGAAGCCTGGCATGCTGCCCTCCATGGGCTCATAAAGAGATACGACTTGGCGACTGAAAAACAACAACAGTGACCTCAAGGTTCATCCATGCTGTCCCATGTATCTGAATTTCCTTCCTTTTTAAGGCTGAATAATATTTCATTGTATGGATTTGCCACATTTTGTTTATTCATTCATCTACCAGTGGACACTTGGGTTGTTTTTACCTTTTGGCTATTGCAAACAATGTTATGAACGTGAGTGTATAAATATCTCTTCACGCCTCTACTTTCAGTTCTTTGGGATATATACCCAAAAGCAGACTTGCTGGATCACATGATAATTTTATTTTTAGTTGTTTGAGGAACTGCCATGCTGTTTTCCATAGCAGCTGCACTAATTTATATCCTCACCAACAGCGCACAGGGGTTTTACCTTCCCACCATCCTTACCAACACTTATTTCCTATTGTTGTTGCTTATAGTAACCATTCTGATTGATGTGAGGTGAAAGAAAGATCATAATCTTTTGAATAGCATACAGAATACACAAAAGCTATAGCATGTATTTATGGACTCCTTACCATCTCTCTCATGACTTTATGTATCTTCTATGTATGTTCTATATATATTTATAAAATTATATTCTCAAAACAAATCCTGTGCGGGTAAGAACTGCTCTTATCATTATTATCCTCATTTGAAGACGTGGAAGTGTAACTCAGAAAAGTTAAGGGACTTGCCCAAATCACATAGCTAGCCGGGGGAGGTGGGGCTGAGTTTCAGACTGGGCTGACTCAAGCTTCTAAAAAACAAGCTAAAAAGCTTTTTGTGTGTAAATTTAGCTTTGAGAACATCTAATATCTAAATATCAGAAATTCCTTGAAGGTCACCTGAGGTGACAAGGTAATTGGCTAAGCTAGGGAGATTGCACCCTGTGGAATCCAGGATGGGGTTTTCAGTGAAACATGATAGGTATAGTCTGCTGCTGCTGCCGCTGCTAAGTCGCTTCAGTCGTGTCCGACTCTGTGCGACCCCAGAGACGGCAGCCCACCAGGCTCCCCCATACCTGGGATTCTCCAGGCAAGAACACTGGAGTGGGTTGCCATTTCCTTCTCCAATGCAGGAAAGTGAAAGTGAAGTCGCTCAGTCGTGCCTGACCCTCAGCGACCCATGGACTGCAGCCCACCAGGCTCCTCCATCCATGGGATTTTCCAGGCGAGAGTACTGGAGTGGGGTGCCATTGCCTTCTCCGCTGGTATAGTCTTGCGATCCTCATTCACACTAGAGGCTGAGATGGCGCCCTCTAGTGGCACGTCTCGGTAAGGAGGAAATATGTGTGCGTGCTCACTCTGTCCCACTCTTAGCGACCCCGTGGACGGTAGCCCGCCAGGCTTCTCTGTCCGTGGGATTTTTCAGGCAAGAATACTGGGGTGAGTTGCCATTTCCTGCTGCAGGGGATCTTCCTGACCCAGGGATCGAACCTGCATTCCTTGTGTTTCCTGCATTGGCAGATGGATTCTTTACTACTAGTTCCTTTCCCAGAAGAGGCGCATTGGGGCTGTTAAGTGAAGGCACAGCAAGAACCCCATCTCTTCTTTCCAAACTAGCCAGAGTAAGTTCTCTGCTCCCTCTTGGATAACCTAGGATAGCCTTCCTCTTTTAAGACCGATTACATCTGCGTGGTCCCTTTTGCCACATAATGGATTATATTTTCAGAGATCAGGGCGTGGGCATTTTTGAGTCAAAGCTATGGTTTTTCCAATAGTCATGTATGGATGTGAGTGTTGGACCATAAAGAAGGCTGAGCACCGAAGAACTGATGCGTTCGAACTGTGGATTGAGAAGACTCTTGAGAGTCCCTTGGACTGCAAGGAGATCAAAACAGTCAATCCAAAAGGAAATTAACCCTGAATATTCATTGGAAGGACTGATGCTGAAGCTGAAGCTCCAGTACATTGTCCATCTGATTTGAAGAACTGACTCACTGGAAAAGACCCTGATGCTGGGAAAGATTGAAAGCAAAAGGAGAAGAGGATGGCAGAGGAAGAGATGGTTAGATAGTATCACTGACTCAATGACATGGATTTGAGCAAACTCCGGGAGATAGTGGAGGACAGAGGAGCCTGGTGTGCTGCAGTCCATGGAGTCACAAAGAGTCAGACACGACTTAGTGACTGAACAACATCTTTGAGAGACCATTCGGCCCACCACATTAATACTCCCTCCTGCCTGGACCATTGCTATGGGACTGGTTTGACAGTTTTTTGGGAGAAGCAGTGGGTCAACAACAGGGGCCATGGAGAAACATGGCTGGATGAGCTGGAGGATGATAATATGATTATCAAGAATGGAGGGGGCAGGATTGGTGAATGAGCACCTCAGCATTCAGGAAGCCGCTGGGCAATTTGAGACCTGGAGATGAACCAGGGGTTGGAAATACGCATCCAAGAATCCAGCGGGTGGTGCAGTAGCCCCAGCCCATAGAAACAGACTGAGGAGGAAACAGATACAACCCTAGAATCCCGGGGAGCATCTGAGGGGAGAGGAGCCTGGCGTGGAGACCTGGAAGCAGAGAGGTGAGGGAGCCAGGAAGCTGTTACTGGGTCAGGGGCGTTAATAACAGAGACAGCTGATGGTTACCGAGGGCTTGCTTCGTGCCAGGCCCTGCTCTTTGCACTTTCGAGTGTATTAACTCACTCCACCCTTAGGAGGTGAGAGCTGTAGTCTGCCCCAATGAGGTTGCTGGGGCACAGATAGGCTGAGGATCCTGCCTGAGGTCACAGAGAGAGGCTGGGGCGCTGGTACCAGCCTCTGCGGAGCCTTGCTCATCCCCAAGGCTCTCCCAGGGAGACCAGGAGGGAGGATCCAGCTGATGAGGAAGCAGAGAAGCTTTCTGTTTCATTCCACTCCCAGACTCGCCGTCCCACCAGCCCCTGGCCATTTCCTCATATGCTTATTCTTTTGAAAACTCTGTTTTCCTACTATTTCTGCACTCCATCGCTTTCTGAGGCAGTGACGGGCTGGGGTAAGGGGACGGACAGGGCAGCCAAGAACCTGATAAAAAGAAATAGATCAAACACACACACACACATTAATTTCAAAAATGTTTTCCTACTACTTTGAATACTTCATCAAGCGGTACCTTTTGTCAATTCTGTGAAGCCGAGCTTATGAAACTCACTTTTACAGCTCAAGGAGCAACAGCAGAGAAGCAAAGACCCATGCCCTGGGCTGCCCAGCTGGAGAGCAGCAGCGGTGGGGCTTGAACTCCAGGCTTTCCGACTCCAGAACACATCCTCCTGCTACCATTAGAGAACAATTTGCATTTGCTCTATGTTTTCTTCTAAAAACATACATGCTTTTATATGTATTATGTCACTGATAACTTATAAGACTGTCCTAATGTTACCCTCATTTACAGATGAGGAAACTGAGGTATGACTTGCCCGAGGTCACCCTGCTAGGAAATGGGAGAGCTGAACTTGAGCCCAGCTTTAAAGCTGAATAATATTCCACTGCATGGATAGGTCACATCTTCCTTACCCAGTCATCAGTCGATGGGCACCTGGGTTGCTTCCACCTTTTGGCAATTGTAAATAGTTAGTGTTAGTTGCTCAGTCGTGTTCAACTCTTTGTGACCCCATGGACTATAACCTCTCTCCATGGAATTCTCCAGGTCAGAATAGTGGAGTGGGTTGGCATTCACTTCTCCAGGGGATCTTCCCAACCCAGGGACTGAACCCGGGTCTCCCGCATTGCAGGCAGATTCTTTACTGTCTGCGCCACCCGGGGAGCCCAACTGTGAATCATGCTGCCATAAACACGAGTGTACAGATATCTCTTCAAGTTCCTGATTTCAGTTCTTTTGGGTATATGCCCAGAAGTGGACTCGCTGGATCATATGATAATTTTATACTAAAATGTTTGAGAAGCCACCATACTGTTTTTCATATCAGCTGTACCATTTTACATTCTCAGCAGAGCCTAAGTGTTCCACTTCCTCCACATCCTTGCCAAGACATGTCATTTTCTGTTGTTCGCTTGCTTTTGATAATAGCCACCCAAGTGGTATGAGGTGATATCTCATTGTGGTTTTGATTTGCATTACCGTAATGATTAGTAATGTTGAGTATCTCTTCTGTTTGTTGGCCATTTGTGTATCTTCTTTAGAGAAATGCCTATTCCAGTTCTTTGCCATATTCAATCAGGTTATTTGGGGTGTTTTGTTATTGAGTTATAGGAGTTCTCTATATATTCTGTTTAAAATATTTTTGTATTTACTTGGCTGTGTCAGGCCTCAGTTGTAGCACGTGGGATCTTTTGTTGCAGCACACGAGCTCTCCAGTGTGGTGCCTGGCCTTCTCTCCAGTTGTGGTGCTTGGGCTCAGTAGTTACAGCATGCAAGCTTAGTTACCCCATAGCACGTGGGATCTTAGTTCCCTGCCCAGGGATCAAATCCATGTCCCCTGCATTGGAAAATAGATTCTTAACCACTGAACCACTAGGGAAGCCCCTGTATATTCTTGATGTGTGTGCGTGCTAAGTCTCTTCAGTCGAGTCCAAGTCTTTGCGACCCCATGGAGTGTAGCCCACCAGGCTCCTCTGTCCGTGGGGTTCTCCAGGCAGGAACACTGGAGTGGGCTGCCACGCCCTCCTCCAGGGGATCTTCCCCACCCAGAGATCGGCCTGTGTCTTTTATACCTCCCGCATTGGCAAGCGGATTCTTTACCACTAACACCACCTGGGAAGCCTCATATTCTTGATATTAACCCTTTTTCAGTTACATGATTTGCAAGTATTTTCTCCCATTCTGTAGATGGCCTTTCACCCTGTTAATTGTGTCCTTTGATTCACAGAAGTTTTAAATTTCTATATAGTTGAATTTATCTATTTTATTTTTGTTGCCTGTGCTTTTGGTACCATATCCAAAAAAGCATTACCAAATCCAAAGTCATAAAACTTTCCTCCTGTGTTTTCCTCCAAAAGTTTTACAGTTTTAAGCTATGTTTAAGGCTTTGAGCCAGGTTTCCCCAGTGGCTCAGTGGTAAAGAATCCTCCTGCAGTGCAGGAGACTCAGAAGACACAGGTTCAATCCCTGAGTCAGGAAGATCCCCTGGAGGAGGAAATGGTAACTGACTCCAGTATTCTTGCCTGGAAAAATCCCATGGACAGGGCAGCCTTTTGAGCTAGAGTCCATGAGGTCACAGAGAGTCGGACATGACTGAGCAAGCACAGCAATAAGTCTTTGATCCACTTTGAGTTTCTTTTTGTATACAGTGTAAGGTAAGAGTCTAACGTAATTCTTTTGCAGTTTTTCCCAGCATCATTTATTGAAAATACTTTTCTTTCACCCACTGGAGGATCTTAGCAGCCTTGTGGAAAATCATTTGACCATACATGCAAAGGTTTATTTCTGTGCTGTCTATCCTGTTCCATTGGCCTATATGCCTGACCTTATGTCAGTATCACATTGTTTCGATTAGTGTAGCTTTGCACCTATCAAAAGTAAGTTTTGAAATCAGTAAGTATGAGACCTCCAACTTTTTATTTTTCACGATCATTTTGGCTATTCAATTCCACTGAGATTCCGTATGAATTTTAGGATGGATTTTTCTGTTTCTACAAAAACTGCTATTGAGATTTTGATAAGGACTGCATTGAATCTGTAGATCCTTCTGGGTAGTAATGGCATCTTAAACAATATAAGTCTTTCAATCCATGAATACAGGGTGTCTCTCCATTTATTTGTCTTTTCTTTAATCTCTGCCAGCAACACTTTATAGTTTTCAGTGTATACATCTTTTACCACCTTGGTTAAATTTATTCTAAAGTATTATTCTTTTTGATGCTATTTTAAATGAAATTATTTCCTCTTTTAACTTTTAAAAAATTTTTCGCTGCGCTGTGCAGCAGGTGGGATCTTAGTCCCTGACCAGTGATCAAACTTGCGCCCTCTGCAGTGGAATTGCAGCATCTTAACACTGGACCGCCAGGGAAGTTTTTGAAATTATTTTTTTAACTTCCTTTTCAGATTGTTCATTGTGACTATATAGAAATACAACCAGTGTTTGTGTGTTGATTTTGTATCCTACCACTTTGCTACTGAATTTTGTTTATTAGTTCTAACAGGATTGTTTTTTCATGGATGCTTTAGGATTTAGTACATATAAGATCATGTTGTTTCTGAACAGAGATTGTTTTACTTCTTCCTTTCCAATTTGGATTCCTTTATTCCTTTTTCTTGCTTATTTGGCCTGGCTAAGGCTTCCAGTAGTTTGTTGAATGGAAGTGGTAAAAGCAGGCATCTTGTTCTTGATTTTAGAAGAAAAGCTTTCTGTCTTTCACCTTTGAGTATGATGCCACCTGCAAATTTTTCATATTTGGCCTTTATCATGTTGAAGTAGTTCCCTTCTATTTCCTTTTTGTTGAGTGCTTTTATCAGGAAAGAGTGTTGCATTCTGTCACATGCTTTTTTACATCAATTGAGATGATCACTTTTTTTCTTTATTTCTGTTGTGATATATTACATGGATTGATTTTCATATATTGAACCATCACTTCTTTATTCCAGGAATCAATCCCATCTGGTCATAGTGTATGATCCTTTTAATGTACTGTTGGCTTCAGTTTACTCATATTTTGTTGAGGATCTTGGTATCAGTGTTCATAAGAAATACTGGTCTGTAGTTTTCTTGTAGTGTCTTTGTCCGGCTTTGTTATCAAGATAATGCTGTCCTCTTCACCTTTTGAGTCTCAGCTTCTTCATCTCTAAACTGGAGATAGTAATAGGACCCTTGTATAGGGCTATCATGCAGATTAAATGAAAGAATGCACACAACATGCTTCAACAGGGCCCAGTTCACAAGAAGTTCTCAAAATATGTTAGATGATGATGATAATAATAATAAATAACAGTTTATCTCATGGTAGGACAGCTCAACAAGATGGAGCTTATACAGTCAGTCTGCATCAGCAGCAGGACTTCTGTCTGATGGGAGCATTTAGCAATTTTCCAAGTAAAGGGAACAAGTGATATTATAGGGGAGAACTAGAAAGCTCTTTCCTTGCCTAACATGTGGTAGAGGCTCACACAATTTTGTGAAGTCATTTAAAACTTCCTGCTTGCTTTGATTTCTTAATAATGTCTTGTCAGCTTTTGGGGAACTGAAAGTAGTGAAGCCTGGGAAGAGAAAAGCAAAATGTAACACAGAATTTCTCTTACTCATGGGAAATACTAAAGGTCCATAGGACACAAAGATCAAGGGGGATGGTGATGATGATGATATGGGTGGCATTTTCCAAAGAACTAATGTGTTTTCACGTTTTTTTAATGCCTTATTTTTTTCTAACAGGTTTAGGTTTACAGGAAATTGATCAGATAATATAGAAAGTTTCCGTATATCCCACCACACCCGACACACAGTTTCCTGTTATTCACATTTTGTATCAGTACAGTACATTTGTTACAATTGACGAACCAATACTGATGTGTTATTGTTAACTAAGTCCATAGTTTACATTAAGACTCACTTTTTGTGTTGTATGTTGTTTGGTTTTGACAAATGTGTGGTGACAAGTCTCCACCATTATAGTATCATACAGAATAGTTTCACTTCCCTAAAATCCCTTATTCTCCTCAAGCCCCTGGGCCCCTGGCAAGCACTGATCTTTTTGCTGTCCCTATAATCTTTACTTTTTCCAGAATTTCATACAGTTGAAATCACACGGTACGTAACCTTCTCAGACTAGGTTTTTTTCTAAGAAATATGCATTTAAGATTCTTTCATGTCTTTTCGTGATTTGATAACTCATTTATTTTTAATCACTAATATTTCATAGTATAATTTGTTTATTCATTTACCTTTTAAAGGATATCTTGGTTGCTTCCAGTTTATGGCAATTACGAATACAGATGCTATAAGCAATTAGAAATAAAGATGCTGAAAGCACGTATCCAAAATAATTGAGTCTTGGTGGATATAGAGAATAGACTTGAAGGGATGGAGTGGAAGGTTGGAGTTAGCAGATGTAAGCTATTACATATAGAATATATAAACAACAAGGTCCTACCATATAGCACAGGAAACCATATCTGACATCCTATAATAAACCATAATGGAAAAGAATATTTTAAAAGACTGTATATATCTATAACTGAATCATTTTGCTGTATAGCAGAAAGTAAATAACACTGTAAATCAGTTTAAAATAATAAATGAGTCAATAAGAAAACAAACATCCCAACTTAAAACTGGGAAAAAGATGTGAAGAGACACCTCACCAAAGAAGATATGCATGGACTTCCCTGGTGGCCTAGTGGCTAAGACTCTGGGCTCCCAATGTAGGGGGTCTGGGTTCAGTCCTTGGTCAAGAAACTAGATCTCACATGCTGCACTAAGAGCTGGTACAGCCAAATAAATAAATATATTTTTTAAGATATACAGATGTAAAATAAGCATATGAAAAGATGTTAAATATGTCATTAAGGAATTTCAAATAAACATGAAATATCTCACTTATTTAAACTACTTTGATATCTTTCATCAACATTTTATAGTTTTCTTCATATAGCTCTTTTTTTCATATAGCAAAGTATTTGAATAAATAAATTTATACTTAGTGAATAAAATTTATAGTTAGATTTATTCCTAAGCATTTCTTTCTTTCTTTTTTTTTTTTTTTGGTGCTAATGTTAAGCAGCGTTGTGTTTTTAATTTCAAATTCCAATTGTTCACTGTTGGTTTATAAGATAGCAATTGACTTTTGCATATTAATCTTGTATCCTGAAACCTTGCTCTAATTGCTTATTAGTTCCAGGAGGGCTTTTTGTCAATTCTTTGGGATTTTCTGCATAAACAGTCATGCAGTCTACAAAATGGGCAAAAGATCTGAACAGACACCTCACCAAAGAAAATTTTTTTTCCTTCCCAATCTATAATGTTTTATTCTCTTTTCTTGTCTTATTGCATTAGCTATGACATAAAAGACAATGTTGAAAATGAGTGGTGAAAGGGAACATCTTTGCCTTATTCCTGATTTTAATTGGAAAATTTTTAGCTTCTCACCATTAAGAATGATGTTAGCTTTTAGGGTTTTTATTGATGTACTTTATCAGGTTGAGGATGTTCCCCTTCATTCCTAATTTGCCAAGAGTTGTTGTGGTGGTTTGTTGGTTTATCATGTGTACTGTGCTTAGTCGATCAGTCGTGTCCAACTCTTTGCAACCGCATGACTTGTAGCCATCCAGGCTTCTCTGTCCAAGGGGATTCTGCAGGCAAGAATACTGGAGTGAGCTGCCATGCCCTCCTTCAGGAGATCTTCCCAACCCAGGGATTGAACCCAGGTCTCCCACATTGTAGGCAGATTCTTTACCATCTGAGCCATGAGGGAACCAGGTTTATTATGAATGGATGTTAAATTTTGTCAAATGCTCTTTTTTCAATCTACTGATAAGGCAATGTGATTTCCCTTCTTTACATTATTGATGTGATAGATTACATTGATTTCCAAATCTTTGCATACCTGGAATAAATCCTACTTGATTGTGGTGTATAATTCTTTTTATATGTTATTGGATTCAATTTGCTAATGTTTTGTTAAGGATTTTGCATCTTTCTGGAAAGGAAGAACTGGTTACAGTTTTCCCGTCTTGTAATATCTTTATCTGATTTTGGTATTAGAGTAAGATTGGCCTCACAGAATGCATTAGGGAGTATTCCCTCTTCTATTTTCCAAAAGAGATTATAGGGAACTGATATCATTATTCATTTCAGTTCAATCACTCAGTCGTGTCCAACTCTTTGCGACGCCATGGACTGCCACATGCCAGGCTTCCCTGTCCTTCACCAAATCCCAGAGCTTGCTCAAACTCATGTACATCCAGTCGGTGATGCCATCCAAACATCTTATCCTCTGTCGAACCCTTCTCCTCCTGCCTTCAATCTTTCCCAGCATCAGAATCTTTTCCAATGAGTCAGTTCTTCACATCAGGTAGCCAAAGTATTGGAGTTTCAGCTTCAGCATCAGTCCTTCCAATGAATATTCAGGATTGATTTCCTTTAGGATTGACTGGTTGGATCTCCTTGCAGTCCAAGGGATTCTCAAGAGTCTTTTCCAACACCACAGTTCAAAAGCATCAATTTTTTTGGTGCTCAGCTTTGTTTATGGTACAACTCTTACATTCATACATGGCTACTGGAAAAACCATAGCTTTGACTAGATGGACCTTTGTTGGCAAAGTAATGTCTCTGCTTTTGAATATGCTTTCTAGGTTGGTCATAGCTTTTATTTTAAGGAGCAAGTATCTTAATCTCATGGCTGCAGTCACCATCTGCAGTGATTTTGGAGCCCAAGAAAATAAAGTCTATCACTGTTTCCATTGTTTCCCCATCTATTTGCCACGAAGTGATGGGACAAGATGCCATGATCTTAGTTTTCTGAATGTTGAGTTTTAAGCCAACTTTTTCACTCTCCTCTTTCACTTTCATCAAGAGGCTCTTTAGTTCTTCTCTTTCTGCCATAAGGGTGGTGTCATCTGCATATCTNTCTGCAGTGATTTTGGAGCCCAGAAAAATAAACTTAGCCACTGTTTCCGCTGTTTCCCCATCTATTTGCCATGAAGTGATGGGACCGGATGCCATGATCTTAGTTTTCTGAATGTTGAGCTTTAAGCCAACTTTTTCACTCTCCTCTTTCACTTTCATCAAGAGGCTCTTTAGTTCTTCTTCACTTTCTGCCATAAGGGTGGTGTCATCTGCATTATCTGAGGTTATTGATATTTCTCCCGGCAATCTTGATTCCAGCTTGTGCTTCCTCCAGCCCAGCGTTTCTCATGATGTACTCTGCATATAAGTTAAATAAGCCGGGTGACAATATACAGCCTTGACGTACTCCTTTTCCTATTTGGAACCAGTCTATTGTTTCATGTCCAGTTCTAACTGTTGCTTCCTGACCTGCATACAGGTTTCTCAAGAGGCAGGTCCGGTGGTCTGATATGCACATACTTTGCATAATTTCTATTCTCTTTACATTTGTTGATGTTTTGTGGCCCAGAATGTGGTCTATTTGGTGAGTGTTCCACATGAGCTTGAGAAGGATGTGTGATTGATTGTTGGATGAAGTTGTGTGGCTGTCTGTTAGATCAGATGATTGACAGTGTTGTTCAGTTCAACTTTATTCTTACTAATTCTCTGCCTGCTGGATCTGCTCACTGCTGATGGAGGGATGCTGCAGTTTCTAGCTGTCGTGATGGATTCGTCTGTTTCTTCCTGCAGTTCTATCAGTTTTTGTCTCCCATATTTTGATGCTCTGTTGTTGGACACATGTAACGAAGGACTGTTACATCATCTTAGAGAATCAACCCCATTATCATAATATAACACCTCTCTTTCTCCCTGATAACCTTCCTTGCTCTAGTCAGTTCTATCTGAATTAATGTAGCTACTCCTGCTTTCTTCTTGTGTTTCAATATTTAAATGTCAAAGTGATTGGTAGGAGTTTGCAAAGTACTCAGGCAAACCTGGGTACAAAGCCAGCTGAGTCAAGCTGGGTGACTGTGGGCACACTTCATCATTCTGTGCCTCAGTTTCCTCATCTAAAAAGTCAGGAACTGTTAGACCTATTGCATAGCGCAGGGAACTATATTCAGTATCTTGTACTACCCTGTAATGGAAAATAATTTGAAAAAGGATATATATAATGTGTGTGTGTGTGTGTGTGTGTGTGTGTGTAATCACTTTGCTGTACACCAGAAACTAACACAACATTGTAAATCAACTATCTGTGCTCTGTCGCTCAGTCGTGTCCAACTCTTTGCAACCCCGTGGACTGTAACCCACCAGGCCCCTCTGTCCATGGGGATTCTCCAGGCAAGAATACTGGAGTCGATTCCCATACCCTCCTCCAGGGGATCTTCTCAACCCAGGGATCGCACCCATGTGTCCTGCCTTGCAGGTGTACTCTTTACCATCTAAGCCACCAGGGAAATGTTTAAATGGGGCAGTGCTCCTTTGGATTATTGTGAAGATGTGGGATGTATATATAATATAAGTGGGATGTTAGTATAGATTTCTAAGTCCAAGTACTCTGTATGAAAGTTGAGTGAGGCACTCTGAGAAGAATTAACTTAGAAAATAATTGCAAAGTCTCAGGCTGGAGTGGATGGCTCATAGGCAGTGTGCTGAGAAGACAGAAAACTTCACACATGCCCTGCAGCCCATAGTCCAGGGCACCCAGGCGGGTGGAATGTGATATTTCTTCCTTGGTGCTGAGTTTTGCTCCCTCTTAAGCAAAACTGCATAGGAGCCTTCTGCCCCCACTGCCAGTTCACTGTCTGAAATCCCTTTCTTTGGGGGGCAGTGTGTTCACACCAGGGCCCCTGCTGAAAACCAGATCATCTTTGGTTAGATAAATTCTGATTCGCTTTTAAGAAGCACTAGAAATAATTAATCACATGGGAAAACCAAGGCTTTTAAAAAGTAGTTGTAAAACCTGTTGTGGGGTTTTCCTGGTGGTCCCATGGTTAATGTTCTGATCTTCCAAAGCAGGGGCACAGGTTCGATCCCTGGTGGGGGAACTAGATCCCATATGCCATGCCAAAAATAAATAAATTAGTAGGATGTAAATTAACAAAAAAGAAAAAGATGAGAAAATAAAATTTAATAAATAGATTGTAAACATAGGAAAAAGACTGGAAGGATGTGAATCCCTGTGTTCAGACAGTGCCTGCCTCTGGGGAACAAGAGTCTAAATGATTATAATGTCTTCTTTATGTTTTTCTCTAGCTCTCATTTTCTGCATTGTTAAGAAAAAACGTGTTATTCTAAAAATGAATAGAGCAAACAAATGAAAACAATAATCATTATAAAACCTCCCCTTCACTTTGACACTTGCAGTAAATAGTTGAGTCACTTGCCAACTGACCTTTCTGGTTTGTGTTGAGTCATTTCTGCTGTCTTGCCATTTGGGACAACCCAAAGTATACTCACATGGGATCATAGAAATACAGACTGGCCAGTTCCTGACTAGTTCCCCCAAATTCCCTCTAGCCTCTCTGTGGTGGCTGACTCCCTGTCCAACAACTTGGGCACCTATTCTGGGTCTGGTGTCAGACAAAGCCCATGGCCCTCTGTTCACTCGCTGTGTGGCCTTAGGCGAGTCACTTAACCTCTCTGAACGTCAGCATCCTCCTTAAAAGGAGGACTGCAGTGACCATCCAGTCAGATGAAGCCATTAGCTCACTGAGGCACCCAGTGTCAGTAGCACTAGCAAGTATTAAGGCCCCCCTCATTATTCCCGCTTTCCTGGCTCTGACTGACCCCCCTCCTCCATTTCAGTCTGCAGACATCGACAACCATCACGCGCTCATCGAATATAATGAGGCTGAGGGCAGCTTTGTTCTCCAGGACTTCAATTCCCGCAACGGCACCTTTGTCAATGAGTGCCACATTCAGAACGTGGCTGTGAAGCTCTTACCGGGAGACCTCCTGAGGTTCGGCACTGGAGGGCTGACCTACGAGCTGGTCATCGAAAACCCAGCCTCGGTGAGTCCAGGCCCCTGCGGCCTGGGGGTTGGGGGGCAGAGGTACCTTCTGTGCAGCTCGGGGCTCAGATGTGGCCAAAGGTGGAGGTGGTCCAGAGCCCATGACTTTGCCTCCAGCGACATACACCCTGGCAGCCACAGGATCCAATTCTGTGAAGGTCACACCCATCCGGTGGGTCCCAGGGAGGAGTGAATCCCAGCGCCCTCTACTGGGAATTTCTCAGAATTACAGGCAAGAGTTGCCTAGCAACCAGCCCAGAACTAGTGCATTTTCCTGAAGGTGAAGCTTGCAAGCAGAGATGGAAAGCAGGTGTGTGCTTTTGACGATGCTTTGTTTTTAGGCAGATCAGTGCTCTACAACTTCCTAGCTTTGAGACCTCTGCCAGGGTTCTTTGCATGCTTGCATCTGGGTGTTATCAACGGTGCAGGGCATTGAGAGAGTACAGAAAGGGTTAACAGCCTTGTTACGAAGACCAGAGGTCCCCAAGCGACAGGAGAAGATAAACTGCAAGTGGTAGACGTTTTTTTTCCTTCTCTTTACAAAATTAAAACTCAGCATTCAAAAAACTAAGATCATGGTATCTAGTCCCATCACATCCTGGCAAATAGTTGGGGAAACAGTGACAAACTTTATTTTCTTGGGCTCCAAAATCACTGTAGACGGTGACTGCAGTCATGAAATTAAAAGACCCTTGCTCCTTGGAAGAAAAGCTATGACAAACCTAGACAGCATATTGAAAAGTAGAGACATTGCCAACAAAGGTCCCTCTAGTCAAAGCTATGGTTTTTCCAGTAGTCATGTATGGATGTGAGAGTTGGATGATAAAGAAGGCTGAGTACAGAAGAACTGATGCTTTTGAACTGTGGTGTTGAAGACTCTTGAGAGTCCCTTGGACTGCAAGATCAAACCAGTCAATCCTAAAAGAAATCAATCCTGAATATTCATTGGAAGGACTGATGCTGAAGCTGAAACTGCAGTACTTTGGCCACCTGATGCGAAGAACTGACTCATTAGAAAAGACACGGATGCTGGGAAAGATTAAAGGTGGGAGGAGAAGGGGACAACAGAGGATAAAGATGGTTGGATGGCATAACCGACTCAATGAAAATGAGTTTGAGCAAGCTCCCAGAGATGGTGAAGGCCAGGGAAGCCTGGTGTGCTGCAGTCCATGGGATCACAGAGTCGGACACAACTGAGTCTGAACAACAATACAGAATTAAAGGAGGTTTCTTCTAATCCTGTGTTTCATGGTGATACCTGGTTCTGCCTGAACTTAACTTTTCTCACACCTTGAACTAACCAATGTGTTTTTCTTATGGAAATGTCTTTCTTAAGCCATATTAATGAAACTATGTATTTGCTTTAGAATATGCCTTTCTTCAAGATTCATGTCAATTGTTTGATGCCCAGAGATGACTCCCCTTGTTCCAATGCTGTTTCAAAATGCATGTTATAGGAGAGGGGCCTGGTGCAACTCTCAGTCTTGAGGTGTTTGTTTTATCTAATTAGCAGTGTGCTGCTGCTACTGCTAAGTCGCTTCAGTCGTGTCCAACTCTGTGCGACCCCATAGGCGGCAGCCCACCAGGCTCCCCTGTCCCTGGGATCCTCCAGGCAAGGACACTGGAGTGGGTTGCCATTTCCTTCTCTGAGCAGTTTGCTAACAGGTATAAAATGCCTTGCCAACAACTAACAAAGGGGCACTCTTTCTGTCCCCTTCTGATGTCTGTTTCAGAAGCTTTCTCTATCTCTTTTATAATTTGTTTAATTTTTTTAAATTGGAGGCTAATTACTTAACAATATTGTGGTGGTTTTTACCATACATTGACGTGAATCAGCCATGGGTGTACATGTACTTTGCTACACAAAAGCTCCGAGTGATCAAGTCTCGTCTCTAGTCCCATATTGAATTCCTCTTCTCTGGAAACAGCGAATCCCAGTGTTACTCACTGTTCATGACCATAACCTTTCAGTATCTATGTGTAAAAAGTCAAAATCAGTGTCTGGTAGAAACAGACACTCCACACCTGGTAACTGTCCTCACACCTTGGATCAGAAATGTTGCTGGATCAAGACCTAAAGTATGGCCCCGGGTTAATCAGAACGTAAACCAAAACTCGCCCATCAAAGCTCAGTGGGGAGACAGGATGGAGGGTGGTTAGCAACACAGGCCTGGGTCGGAACCCCAGCTCTGCCACTGGCCCACTCAGTGTGCTCTTGGCACAGGCCACTGGACCCCTCAGAACCTCCATTTCCTCACCTACAAGTGGGGCCAATGGCAGTAATGTCTTTACAGGCTTGTCTCAAGGACTGAAAGAGATGGTTATAACTGCAAAACCCCCAGCCCAGTGCCCGGTCCTTGGAAGCACACAGTAAACACCTGTCGTGCATGTCCCAGAGAGACAGTGTGTTCATCTCACCCCTGCCACCAAGAGTGCTGCATGGACTGAGACCCCCCCAGGTGTAAAATCCTTTCTGGGACGAGACTAGATATAAACAAACAAAGCTTAGAGACTCTGGACAGACTTCTAGGGTGTGGGTCCCATAGGCAACCCTAAATACTCACTCTGAGATCAGCAGCGTCCCTCGGGCTTCGGGGGCAGTGACACCACACCCATCACGTTCGGCTTTGCAGATCTGGGGCAGTTTTCTTCTACCGCTGCTCAGCCTCCTTTTCCTCCTTGGACCAGCATTAAAGGTGCTCTCTGGTGAGATACACCGGGGACCTCTGGCCACCCTGAGGGGCTGACCCAGATGTGTTGATCTAATCAAGGATCCTCTACACGGGCTCTAGGGATCCCCTCATCAGAACCATGTGGAAAGCAGACCCACAGTGAAGATCTGAGGCTCAGCCCAGGCCTGAGGACTCATACTTAGGGTTCCCAGATAAAATACAGGATACCCAGTTTAAAAACAGGTGTTTTTTTATACATGTGTGTCCCAGATATTGCAAGGAACCACTTATGCTAAAAGAAGTTATCTGGTGTTTGTCTGAAACTCAGGACTGGCACCCTACATTTTATTTATGTATTTATTCATTTATTTATTTATGCAAAATCTGGCAGCCATACACATCCTCCCTGGGAGTGGGGCCTGGGAATATGTATTCACTCAAGCTCACCCCCAACAGTAGGGAAACCCAAATTTAGAATCATTTATATGGAACACTTATAGAGTTGTTTAGGGGTCAAAGAAAAAGGGATTCCAGATCCCCAAGTCTGAAAATCCAAGTTTGTGAAGTTTGAGTCAATATTTCCCTAACAGGTCTAATTACGAGAATTTTTCAGCAATGCTCAGTAAAATTACAGGTTCCCAGGCACCCTCCCTGGGAAATTCTGACTTTCTGGCTTGCCTTTAGTGAGAGGAAGTGGGAGAGAGGGAGAAGGAGGCAGCAAATGATACCTGCATTTTTTTTCCACACCAAGATATTTATTGAAATGTCATTTATGGAGGAATAAAGTTTGAAGCCTAAATCTTCATCAAAAGGGGGCATTGTTTAATAAATCGTAAGGAGTTCGTTTATATAGGGAATACTGTGCTGCCTTTTAAAAATACAGCTTTATGGAGATATAATTAACATACAATAAACTGCACACTTAAATCTGTACTTGGATGGGCTTTGACATACGTGTACACTTATGAAACATCACCACCATCAAGGCAGTGAACAAATCCTTCATCCCCCAAGGTTTCCTCTGGATCACAACATGTGTGTGTTTCTTTGCTTGCTTTTAACAGCTTTGTGTGTGCATGCTCAGTCTCTGTGTTATCTGACTCTTTGCAGCCCCATGGAGTGTAGCCGGCCAGGCTCCTCTGTCCATGGGATTCTCCAGGCAAGAATATTGGAGTGGGCTGCCATTTCCTCCTCTAGCTTAACAGCGTCCAATGTCATTGAATGACAATTTGCATAACATAAACTGCACCCATTTTAAGTGTCCAGTTCAATTTTGGTACATTTACATGTACAGCCATCACCACAACCTGCTTTCAGAACATTTTCATCCTTTTCTATCACCCCAAATGTCGGGAAACCTCGGAGGCACTTCATTTTTTAGTTTGCTTTTTAATTTTCAAAATGGTGGTAAAATATGACATTTACCATGTTCACCTTTTTTAAGAGTACAGTCCAGTAGCATTGAATATATTCATACTGTTGTGCAGCCATCACCACCATCCAACTCCAGAACTCTTCATCTTCCCGAACTGAAACTCTCCACCCATCAAATAAAAACTCCCTCTTCCTTCCTCCCATCTTTCTGTGTCTATGAATTTAACTATTCTAGGTACCTCCTATAGGTAGAATTGTACTTGATTTCTCCTCTTGTGACCATCTTATTTCACTTAGTGTGATGTCCTCGAGGTTCATTCNTATTCCTTTTCCTATTTGAAACCAGTCTGTTGTTCCATGTCCAGTTCTAACTGTTGTTTCTTGACCTGCATACAGATTTTTCAAGAGGCAAGTCAGGTGGTCTGGTATTCCCATCTCTTTCAGAATTTTCCACAGTTTATTGTGATCCACACAGTCAAAGGCTTTAGGTGTAAAAGAAAAAGGAAGATTAAAGAAAATGAAAATTCTGTCCCCAGATAAGGAAGCTGTTTCGAGGCCGTAGGTGACATGATAGGTAGATGGTGGGACTCATAAGAGAATAAGAGATATTATTAGTGTCCTTTCACTTCTGGCCCAGAATATCAACAACCCTCAGGAAACTCCTTAAATTACTGATTAAGATCCTGAATTTATAGAAATTTGCTTAGACACTGCTTTTTTGCTTGTGTAATAAAACTATGCTAGAGAATGAAATCAGATCAATAATCTTCACTTCCCCAATCAATAAATTGACTCACTTTTCATAAAAGATAAACTGAGTCATAGTTTTATTTGGTAATAAATGTTAGTAATTTTTTAAAAATCTGTGAATGTTCATGAGCAAGTCACACATACTCCCCTTTTCCAAAATCCCTCTTTAGCAATTCATTCCTAGTATTTAGTGTGTTAAGTCTCTTGCTTTTCAGGTTCTCCAACATTTATAATTATTGTTACAGTAAAACAAAAAAAACAAACCAAAAAAGTCCCTACTCTATCTATACACATTTTGATGCAAATATGCACATTATAAAGCAAAGATTCTTGATCCACCTCTTCAGTCTTAAGTTTCTTATGCTCACTCACCTGTCAAAGTTGAGAAGGCAGGTTCCTCTTCCCCATACCAGGTAGCATCACTAGGCATCACTAGGTTCCTCAACCTCTGATTCAAGTTTCAGTGAAACCCTGGATGAAGAACTCAGGGATCCAGAGCGTCAACAGTACTGGGCCATTTTATATAATAGACTTGAACTTCTGCAGATTTTGATATCCTCGGGGGTGCTGGGACTAATCCCCTGCAGATATCTAGGGACAACAGTACCCTTCACCAACCACCACTAAACTCAACCTGTTTTCCTACTCCTGGCATCTTTAGTAACCCATTTAGAGTGTTCGGGAAAAGATCAGGGAACCTTTGGACAAGTTCTTCAGTTTTATCTCAAGTGTGGATAAAGAAGGGCAGTAAATTAACTGTTAGTGAGTTTAAGGTTATATTAGTAGAAATTCCAAGTGATTAAAAAGTTCATTCCCCAGAGAGGCCAGTGCCATTTCTGGAAACTGTGGCAACTGTGCCTGTATCTAATTTTGTGGATGCTGGTGCTTGAATGTGGTCATTCTGAGAGTCCCCGTGTCTGGAAACTCAGAGCTCATCTTCACTAATCTCTTGGCTTCTTCCTTTCTCACAAACTGGCCTCCTCTGATTCTTCCTGTGAGTTTTTCCTTCCTCCTCAGGACCCTTGCAAACACTTTTCCCTCAGCTTAGAATGCCAGCATTTTCTCAACCACCATTCTTAACTCACTCTTGCTCATCTTCATGCTTGGGGAAACGTCACATGCTAAGGATGACATAAGGATGCTAAACACTTCCTGGATTGATTACTTCGTAAAATTTGCTATCATGGCTCCCAGACCTTTCCTCCAGTGTATACAGGACAACTTCAAAATTCATGCAACTGAAATATTTACCGAATATTTTTCCCAGCTCTGGACTAGAAATTCCATGAGAGGAATTTTCATTGTATCTTAAGCACTTAGTGCAAGACTTGTTGCAAAGTAGTTGCCAAAAGTACATTCTTATTAAATTAATATATGAAAGAAAAATCAATATAATCCAGGACGGCCAGTGTCTGGACTGGGCAGTGGGATGCTGGACACTTGGGACACGGTGTGCTGTGCTTAGTCACTCAGTTGTGTCTGACCCCAAAGCTCACCAGGCTCCTCTGTCCATGGGGATTCTCTATGCGAGAATACTGCCATGGGTTGCCATGCCCTCCTCCAGGGGATCTTCCCAACCTGGGAAGGAACCCAGGTCTCCTGCACCAAAGGTGGATTCTTTACTATCTGAGCCACCAGGCAAGCCATGATAGGGTAAAGAAAAAAACTACTTCATTTTATCTAAGTAGATTCTATTTCCATCAATATTATGGAATACTGGTATTTTTCAAAATCCTAGAGTATTTTCAAGAATAGGGTACTTTTTATCATTGATACTTTATGCTGAAGAAAGTCCTTTAAAAAAAAATTGTATGACCAAAAGGAGTGGAAAATTATTCAACNATTCTATTTCCATCAATATTATGGAATACTGGTATTTTTCAAAATCCTAGAGTATTTTCAAGAATAGGGTACTTTTTATCATTGATACTTTATGCTGAAGAAAGTCCTTTAAAAAAAAATTGTATGACCAAAAGGAGTGGAAAATTATTCAACAAAGAAAATGAAATTACAGCATGTTGATATTCTAAGTAAACAAATTTTATTCCTGGCCAATTTTGTGAGAAGTTCTGTTTATGCTTTGAATTTTTCCTTATTAATAAAAAGTTCAACTCTGTCTTGAATTAATTATAGTATGTTCAGTACGAAGTTGGGAATGTCTTTAGGAAAATTTATATAACTATCAACAGAGTATATGAGTAAGGAAGAAAAGAAGAAATAATTAATGCCAAATCATTCCCAACTATGACATTCACAGAAAATCAGATTTTAAAATGCAGATGTCAAAGACAAGTGGAAATTTAGAGCACAAAGTTTCTCTTCTTACTGAGACTGTATTTTCATAGACCATTTACATTCCTCTGAAGCTTGATCTTTTGCAACTTAACCTCATTCTGAATGCCCATACTTCTACTGACCTTTCTCAAAATTTGATCTTAAAAGGTACTTTTCATAGTCTTTCACTTTCATGGAAACTTCTAATATCAGAAGACCCATATTAATTTTTACCTTTTTTGGTAACTGCTGCATAATATTTATCTCACATTAAAATATTTAACATAATTTTCTACATTTCATTTACATTAAACAGCAATGAAAACTTGAAGTTTTAAGCATTTATATATTTTATTTTATACTTCAAAGATCTTATGTTTTTATTCCACTGAAGATACCTAAAAAGTTCTCCACACTTAAATACAATCTACAAATGATAAATTCTTAAGTGTTTAACATAAAAGGAAGGACGCATATAATTTGAAAATTTTTTCATTTAAATTTACTCTTTGATAGGGAGTCCCACACATACATTTGAAAGATAATATTTATCAAAGTATTAATCATTGTATATACTCTTTGCGACCCCATGGACTGTAGCCCACCAGACTTCTCTGTCCATGGGATTCTCCAGGCAAGAATACTGGAGTGGGTTGCCATTTCCTTCTCCAGGGGATCTTCCCAACCCAAGGATCAGATCCGGGTCTCCTGCATTGTAGGCAGATGCTTTATCCTCTAAGACACCAGGGAAGCCCATATATGGATATACATATATATAAAATATATGAGTCAGTCTCAAAATGTTTTATTTGATAGAGGCATCCAACAGGTCAAGAGCCATGCCAAGAGCCAACCTATTTTTTTTAAGGTGTAATTTCTCAAAGTTATTGGTAACATTTTCAAATATTACTCTTAATGTTTATTCCTATTAAAATTAATTTTAAGTCTAACATTTTGGAAGCTGTAAATGAGAATGGAGGAGAGCAAACTCAGTAAAGATGGTTCCCTGTTACTAAGTGAAAATGAAAGTATTGGTCACTCAGGCCTGTCCAACCATTTGCCACCCCATGGATTGTAGCTGGCCAGGCTCCTCTGTCCTGGAATTCTCCAGGCAAGAATGTTGAAGTGGGTTGCCATGCCCTTCTCCATGGGATCATCCTAACCCAGGTATTGAACCTGGGTCTTTCACGTTACAGGCACCGTTACTAAGAGACCATCATTTTTTCAACAGTAACTGAAGTCCAGTTTAACGTATCACACAAAAGAACACACATGAAATTTAGAGGAAAGAGAAGCAGATGAGGACATTATATTAATATTTTATGCTCTATGAAGAAAGTGAAAGTTTTAGTTGCTCAGTCATGTCCGACTCTTTGCGACCCCATGGACTATAGCCCTCCAGGCTCCTCTGTCCATGGAATTCTCCAGGCAAGAATACTGGAGTGAGTTGCATGTCCTTCTCCAGGGGATCTTCCTGACCCAGGGACTGAACCTGGGTCTCCCACACATTGCAGGCAGATTTTTTGCCATCTGAACCACAACAGAAGTCCCTCTGTGGTACATGGTTGCTGAAAAATTTCACATGCTCCTAAACATGAAACTGGATCTCCTCTTTTGATCGTTAGCATGAAAAAAGCAATCTTGAATTAACTGTACTTAGAGCCGGTGAAGCAGAGTTCACAGGTGCACCCTTTAAGGGGCAGAAGCAGGGAATGCCAAAAGTTGAGTTCAGCAATATTTAAAAGCTATGTTTTAAAATTGAATAAATATATGTAACATAAAATTTATCACTGAGATGATTTTATAGTGTACCACTCAGCAGCATTAATTATATTCCCTTTGTTGCACAGCAATCACCACCATCCATCTCTAGAACTTCTTCATTCTCCAGAACTGAAACTCTGTCCCCAGTCAACAATCATTCCCCGCGCCCTCTCCCTTCAGCCCTCAGCAATTCCATTCCACTCTGTCTTGTGAATCTGACTACCTTGGGAACTGCTATTGGCGGGAATATATTGTCCTTTTGTGATTGGCTTGTTTCTCTTAATAATTTCTCACTGTTCGTTCATGTTGTGGCATGTGTTAGAATTTCCTTCCTTTTATAGGCTGAATAATATTCCATCTTACCTATATGCCTCATTTTATTTATCCATTCATCCTTTAATGATTTGCTTCTACCTTTTGACTATTACGAATAATGTTACTATGCATAGGAGTGGTTTAGTCGTTTAAGTCGTATGCAACTGTTTTGTGAACCATGGACTAGCTGACAGGCTCCTCTGTCCATGGGATTCTCCAGGCAAGGGTACCCATTTCCTTCTCCAGGGGATCTTCCTGACTCAGGGATTGAACCTACTTCTTCTGCAGTGACAGGAGGTTTCTTTACCACTGATCCACTAGGGAAGTTTTGCTGTTATGCATATGGATGTACAAATATCTGTTCAAATCCCTGCTTTCAGTTTTTGAAGGCATACATCCAGAGGTGGAATTATTGGGCCATATGTCAGTGATTTTATGCCTTTTTTTTTTTTTTCTTTTTGGCGGACATGTCCTACTGTTCCCCACAGCTGCCTTAGCATTTTGCATTCCCAGTAGTGGTACACAGTTACAGTTCCTGCGCATCATTGTCAACTCTTTGATATTTCTTTTTTGTTTTTCCTTCTTTATCCATTCTTTCTTTCTTCAACCTTTTCTCTATTTCTTTTTTCCCTCTCTTCTTTCTTTCTTTTCCTTATTCCTCTCTTTCTTCCTCCCCTGCACCCTTAATAGCCATCTGAATGTCTGTGAAATTACATCTCACTGTGATTTTGATTTGCTGCATTTCCCTTCCCTAGTGATCACTTCTGTCAAGCATTTATGTGCTTTGGGGCCATTCGCATATCTTTGGAGAAACGTCTATCCAAATCTATTGCTGATATTTGAAGATGGATTGCTTTGTTGTCAGTGAGTTGAAGTTCTTCACATGTTCTTTTATGCTAATGTTAGATGCTCAGTCGTGTCCAATGCTTTGCAACCTCATGATCTGCAACCCTTGGGTTTCCTCTCTCCGTGGAATTCTTCAGGCAAGAATATTGGAGTGGGTTCCCTTCTCTAGAGGATCTTCCTGACCTGAGGATAGAACCGGTGTCCTGAATTACAGGCAGATCCTTTACCATTTGAGCCACAGGGAAGTCCCACGTGTTCTGTATCTTAATCCTTTATCAGATCTGTGACTTTCAAACATTTCCTCCCATTCTGTGGCTTACCTTTGCATTCTATTGGTAGTGTCCTTTGATGCACAAGAGTTTTTAATTTTGATGTAGTCCAATTATCTATTTTTTTCTTTAAAATGCAATATATTTTCAAATAAGAATTAATTTTAAAACATAAGAAACTGTCCAAATTTTACATATAGAAGGATCAATATTACAAAATTTTGTTTTTGGCTCAAGGTCCACTACAACTCAGCATGGCGTTGCTCTGTGCATTTTCTATACTACGCATTGTGAAATATAAATCCTTTGGGTTCAAACACCTCTATTAAACAGGTAGACAAATTATATCGGAAGATTCTACAGAAGAGGCTTCCTTGGTGGCTTAGATGGCAAAGAATCTGCCTGTAGGAAACCTGGGTTCTATTCCTAGGTCAGGAGAAGGGAATAACTATCCACTCCAGTATTTTTGTCTGGAGAATTCCATGGACAGAGGAAGCTGGTGATTTACAGTCCAGGGGAATCTCAAAGAGCTGGATACAACTGAGAGAATAACATTTAACGTTCTACAGGAGAGGTTCTGCATTATGAAATAAATTATATCAGATTGATGAGAGTTTATAATTTTCTTTATTTGGATTTTCTCTATTTTCAGGAAAGGCTAAGGAATAAAATCCAAGTCTCTATTTGCAGCAGTTTTTTTCTTTCTGTACCAGTGGGATTATTTTTGTTAGATACAAAATTGTCTTACTTCTTGATGGGAATCACAGCTGGAAAGAGTGCCCAGGGAGTTGCCCCAGGAGGAGAGATGCCCCAGTGAGGCAGGCAGCAAAGTGAGTAAAAACCCATTTTGTGTATATCGTGCCTAAAGCATTTTCTAACCCAAAGAAATCATGTCTTCATGTTGTATAAGGAAATCATAAATCCAGAAGCCTGCAAATGTTCTGAAAGCTCAAGGAAAAGTTTGAGATATTAATAGATTTAATAGATTTCCTTCTAAATGTCAGCATATGGCACTCTAAGATTCCTTTTATTTTAACCACTAGTGACTGTATGTAGATTTACCTTGCTGAACAGAGCATACACAGTTACCATTGTTCTACAGCTCTGTATCTCTACTTTTGTCAGATGAAAACAATAAACTAGATTAATGTACATTTTCTTCTTTGTAGTGTTTCCCATTGTCAAACACTGAACCCTTCTTTTTTAAATGGTTGGAGCAGTGGTTGACTTTGTTTTGCAGCTCGTATTTAAGAAGGTGTTTTAAAAGAATGAAGTTCATGTTCTTTTAACATCCTTAGAAATCAGTCCTCAAAGATCATTGCACCACTTGTCAATCTAGCAGACGCTGCCATGTGACAACAAAGACCATGAAAGTTGCTTGTAAACTGCTTTGAGTTGGAGTAGTTTATTTTTTCAACAGATGAGAACAGAGGATTTTTTTTTTTAATGAAATGAAGTTCAGTTTTATAAAGCCATCTGAGTCTTTTAAACTGCTTTCTTTAAACACGCATAGTAAAATCTTTCATGTGAATTTCATTAATCTTCAAGGTCATTTAGGAGAAAATGGTAAGCATATCTATGACAGAGTGTTGTGCATTTAATGCAGGTGTTTCCCTTCAAGAGGATATATGTTAAGACAATAGACATGAATTCATGTCTGCTCCTACTAGCATGTTTAGAAAGAGATCATAACATACTACATACTCCCTCCTCTCTTTCTTGCCTAAGAGCATATCTACCACACAATATTTACCTTCAATTCACTCTCATTATTTTTATTTTCAGTAAATTAAAAGGAGAAGAGAGAGAAAAATAATCTATTATTCCCTTAATTGATTTTAGTTACACCTGAATGCCAGGATTGTCCCAGTAATTTTGAAAGAGAAATATATATAATTTGATACAAAATTGGACTTTATGCCAGAAGGATATTTTAATGAGAATATTAAAATTATAGATTTTCACAATTTGTACTTATTGTGTTTTAGTAATATATATTCATCGCTTTAATTCAAACTAATGTCCACAGAAGAGAAAACTATTTCAAAAGCAAAATATTCTTTTAATGCTTTCATTTTACTTCTGAAATGCAATCAGTTGTAAAGGACAGGAGTCTAAATTTTCACTTAATTATTTTTACATGCTCATCTCAAAAAATTTTGCAACACCTTAATTATGTTTGTTAATGTGCAGGAATTTAGACTGAAATTCTGTTATGCAGATATGTCAAGACAGAACTGTTAAATACTGGTGAATTTCAGACAGTTTACTGGTGCAATTTACTAGAATTTCAATGATGATGGTAGAAAGGGAAGATTCTCTTCAAGTTAGTAAATAATTAGTACTGTCAATAAACTTGTAAATAGTGTGCTATGTGAGCTTATTAGTCGCTGTGACTTGCTGATAATTATAATTTTGAAAACACATTGGTAATAGAAGACAACCTACACTGAAGAAAACAAAATCAGTTTAAGTCAAAATAATGAACAACAAAAAATGTATTTTGCATTGAGATAATCTGATAGATTCCAATGACAAAAGGATGGCTGTGCTAAAATCTTGATTAGTTAGTATGCTCTAGAATGCTGCTGCTGCTGCTAAGTCACTTCAGTCGTGTCTGACTCTGTGCGACCCCGTAGACGGCAGCCCATGAGACTCCCCCATCCCTGGGATTCTCCAGGCAAGAACACTGGAGTGGGTTGCCATTTCCTTCTCCAACGCAGGAAAGTGAAAAGTGAAAGTGAAGTCGCTCAGTCGTCTCTGACTCTTAGCGATCCCGTGGACTGCGGCCCACCAGGCTCCTCAGTCCATGGGATTTTCCAAGCAAGAGTGCTAGAGTGGGGTGCCATTGCTCTAGAATAGCTGTGTATAATTAATTACATTTCTGATTCAGAGGTAATTGACATAGTTTCTTTCAATAATTTATCAGGTTTTCTGTAAATGTTAAGATGGTTCCTACTTTAATAGACAAAGTGTTTTATACCTTCTCAGCAACATGATCTTTAGCTAACATTATTTTTTTAATGTAAATTGAATTATATGTTATAGTATGGGTTCAGCATTAGAAATACAGAAGTAAATAAGCCCTATCTTCCTAAAATTGGCATCTAATAGTTAGATAATCATCAGAAATGTTAAGAATGATTATGCAACATCATGGGCAAAAATGGTTATTACTAAACTTTTTAATCTTTGGAAATCTAATAGGTAAAGTAATACTCATTACATATTAATATTTATGTATTTATTGTCTGGTCTTTTACATCTTTAAGATTCATTTGTAATGTTTACTCAGTTCAGTTAAGTTCAGTCGCTCAGTCTTGTCTCACTCTTTGCGACTCCATGGATCCCAGCGCGCTAGGCTTCCCTGTCCATCACCAACTCCCGGAGTTCACTCAGACCCACGTCCATCAAATCAATGATGCCATCCAGCCATCTCATCCTCTGTCGTCCCCTTCTCCTCCTGTCCCCAATTCCTCCCAGCATCAGAGTCTTTTCCAATGAGTCAATTCTTCACATGAGGTGGCCAAAGCACTGGAGTTTCAGCTTTAGCATCATTCTTTCCAAAGAAATCCCAGGGTTGATCTCCTTCAGAATGGACTGGTTGGATCTCCTTGCAGTCCAAGGGACTCAAGAGTCTTCTCCAACACTACAGTTCAAAAGTATCAATTATTCGGTGCTCAGCTTTCTTCACAGTCCAACTCTCACATCCATACATGACCACAGGAAAAACCATAGCCTTGACTAGACGGACCTTTGTTGGCAAAGTAANGGAATGAAAACTGACCTTTTCCAGTCCTGTGGCCACTGCTGAGTTTTCCAAATTTGCTGACATATTGGGTACAACACTTTCACAGCATCATCTTTTAGGATTTGAAACAGCTCAAATTTCCATAACCTCCACTAGCTTTGCTCTTAGTGATGCTTCCTAAGGTCCACTTGACTTCACATTCCAGGATGTCTGGCTTTAGGTGAGTTATCATACCATCGTGATTATCTTGATCATGAAGATATTTTTTGTACAGTTCTTGTGTGTATTCTTGCCACCTCTTCTAATATCTTCTGCTTATATTAGGTCCATACCATTTCTGTCCTTTATTGAGCCCATCTTTGAATGAAATATTCCCTTGATATCTCTAATTTTCTTGGAGAGATATCTAGTCATTTAAATTCTATTGTTTTCCTTTATTTCTTTGCATTGATAGCTAAAGAAGGCTTTCTTATCTCTCCTTGCTATTCTTTGGAACTCTGCATTCAAATGGATATCAGTTCAGTTCAGTNTTAGGATTTGAAATAGCTCAACTGGAATGCCATCACCTCCACTAGCTTTGTTTGTAGTGATGCTTCCGAAAGCCCAGTTGACTTCACTTTCCAAGATGTCTGGCTCTAGTCCAGTGATCACACTATCATGGTTATCTGGGTCATAAAGATCTTTTTTGTATAGTTTTTCTGTATGTTCTTGCCACCTCTTCTTAATGTTTTCTGCTTCTGTTAGATCCATTTCTGTCCTTTACTGTGCCCATCTTTGCATGAAATGTTCCAGAACTCAAATAATAGTTATTATTCTGAAACAGACAAACTAAGGAGCATGTAAAACCTGTCTCTACAGTTTACATCATCATCCTCTAAGGAACGCTCACTTATCTACCACCCAAGTTAAGAAATTACTCAGGCAGTTCTCCCTAACATTTTAATGTGAAAATTTTCAAACATACAGCAAAGTAAAAAGAATTTTAAAGAGAACGGCTCCCCTCCTAATTCTACTATTAACATATTTCTGTGTTCTTTGTTACATTTCTGTCTATCCATCCTTTTATTCATTTATTGCATGCTCAGTTACTAAGTTGTGTCTGATACTTTGCCCACCAGGCTTCTATGTCCATGGGATTTCCCAGGCAAAAATACTGGAGTGGGTAGCCATTTTCTTCTCCAGGGTATCTTCCCATTCCAGGGTTTGAACTTGGATCTTCTACATTGCCAGCAGATTCTTTACCACTGAACTGCCAGGGAAGCTTTATTCATTCGTTAATCCATCTTATTTTCTGATGCATTTCAAAATAAATTGCACACATCTGTAGTCCTCCTCCTGAATATTTTAGCATATATACCATTAACTAGAATTCAGTGTTTTTTGTCTCTTTCACGTGAGATTAACATGCAATGTATATTTGTTATCATGACTGCATAAGAAATTCTCCCCAGAATTTGCAGCCTAAAGCAAGAAACAAGCATGTTATCATATACAGTTTCTGTGGGTCAGGAATCTGGGAGCAGCTTAGCAGGTCAGCCATGGCTCAGGTCCCTTGTAAAGCTGCATCATCTGAAGGCCTGACTGGGGCTGGAGGATCCACTTCTAAGATAGCGTGCCGACATAGCTGTGAACAGGAAGCCTCACTTCCTCGCTATGGGGATCTCCCCAGAGAGCGGCTCCAGTGTTCTCATGAACATCAGTCTGCAGCTGGCTCCTCCTGAGCAAGTGATCCAGGAGAGCAGGGTGGAAATTGCAACATCTCTTATGACTAAGCCTCAGTAGTCACTCCCTGTCATTGCTGCAGTGTCCTGTTGATTACACAGGACATCCCTCTCCAGGATGGGAGAAGACTGCACACGGGCTGAAGACCAGGAGGCAAGGATTATCGGCACTCATCTTGAAGGCTGGCTACTGCCAGCCTCTGGTCCTCAGTGATTCACCCTCCTCCAACCCTCTCCTGCGCCCCTCCCCCAAGTCTCACCTCATACAGCATCAGCTCAAATTCCAGAATCTCATCTAAATCAAGTCCAGGCACAGATGAGGCTCATAGGTGTAGTTCCTTAAGTTCACTTCATCAAGTACTATTTCAGAAATCTGAAGACCGATGAACAAAGTGTGTGTCCCTCACATACCCAACATACAATGGTGGGACAGACACAGCATAACTGCTACATACCCTCCTCTAATTAAAAAGGGAAAAAGGTAAGAAACACACAGGCCTCACTGGCCCAAAGCAATTCTGAAATCCAGCTGGGAAAATCTTAGCAGTTCCTTGATAGGGCCTCAGTCCAGCTCTTGCCCAGAAACGACATTCCAGGGCTCTTGGTTCTGCCCTCCCGTCTCTAAGTTCTGCCCTATGAATTGTCCTGCCTTTCCCATCAAAGGTATCACATGGTTGCAGCTGCAACCAGTGTCTGCTTCCTGCCCACAGAAGCTTGTGGGTCCAGAAGCTTCTTTTAGTTTTGTGAGTCTCTTTCGGTCTTCATTGCCAGTTCTTCTTATGTGGGTTCATCCTATTAGGTGAAACCCATGTTGTTGTTCAGTCGCTCAGTTGTGTTCAACTCTTTGTGGCCCCATGGACTGCAGCATGCCAGGCTTCCCTGCCCTTCACCATCTCCTGGAGCTTGCTCAAACTCATGCCCGTTGAGTTGGTGATGCCATCCAACCATCTCATCCTTTGTAGTCCCCTTCTCCTCCTGCCTTCAATCTTTTCCAACATCAGGGTCTTTTCCAATGAGTTGGCTCTTCCCATCAGGTGGCCAATGTATTAGAGCTTAAGCATCAGTTCTTCCAGTGAAAATTCAGGGTTGATTTCCTTTAGCATTTACTGGCTTAATCTCTTTGCAGTCCAAGGGACTCTCAAAAGAGTCTTCTCCAACACCACAGTTCAAAAGCATCATTTCTTCAGTGGTCAGCCTTCTTTATGGTCCAACTCTCACATCCATACATGACTACTGGAAAAAGCCATAGCTTTGACGACACGGACCTTTGTCAGTGAAGTAATGTCTCTGCTTTTTAATACATTATCTAGGTTTGTCATGGCTTTTCTTCCAAGGAACAAGTGTCTTTTAATTTCATGGCTGCAGTCACCATCTGCAGTGATTTTAGAGCCCAAGAAAATAAAGTCTCTCACTGTTTCCATTGTTTCCCCATCTATTTGCCATGAAGTGATGGAACCAGATGCCACAATCTTCGTTTTTTGAATGTTGAGTTTTAAGCCAGCTTTTTCACTCTGCTCTTTCACCTTCATCAAGTGTCTCTTTAGTTCCTCTTTGCTTTCTGCCATAAGGGTGGTGTCATCTGCATATCTGAGGCTACTGATATTTCTCTCGGCAGTCTTGATTCCAGCTTGCGCTTCATCCAGCCCTGCCTTTTGCATGATGTACTTTGCATATAAGTTTAAAAAGTAGGTTGACAATGGGCAAAACCCATGCTCATAGGTTTTTTTTTGACACAAGCCCTTCCACCTTGGGCTTCTGCCAACACTGCCCAAGCTTCTTAGAAGCCCAGTGCCTAGACCAAACATCTCTGGGACACTGCCCTGAGTCTGTGTTCTTAACACAGGATTTTTACAGTCACTTCAGTTTCTTCTTTAGATTGTGTTTTCTTGAGAGCACCCTTGATTAGATCTTTGCCCAGAGTCTGTTTCTTATGTGTCATTTGCCACCTGCACAGGCAGGGAACTTTCAATCCCAGAGCACTGAGTCCTGATAGAATAGCCCTTTCTTTAACTGTCTCTACCCCTCACATGGGCTTCCCAGGTGGCACTAGTGGTAAAGAAACCATCTGCCAATGCAAGTAGTGCAAGAGACACGGGTTCAATCCCTGGGTCAGGAAGATCCCTTGGAGTAGGAATGCAACCCCCTCCAGTATTTCTTGCCTGGAAAATTCCATGGACAGAGGAGCCTGGAGAGCTATATTCCATGAGGCCACAAAGAGGCATGACTGACCAAGCACCCCTTCACATTTCACTGTAAATAAGTAGTAAGAAGTAACCAGGTGCTCCTTCCACACTCTTGCCTGGACCTCTCTTTAGCTTGGTCAGTCAGCTCGTCAGGAACATTTTCTCTTCCCACATGATGACAGGCAGTGTGCTATTAAAACTTCTGCCACCACCTAACAAGGATCCCTTGATCCCAGTAACATTTTCTTCCCTTTCCTAGAAATGTCCCCTCACTGCCTCCTCAAAGGCCTTTGAGCTCCTACTAACAAATCTTCGAACAGGCCTTCTCTAAGGCTCTCAGCAAAAGTCCTCCAGCTTCTGGCCACTGTTCCGCCCCAAACCACTCCACCAGTCAGGGGTTTTGTTAAATTTCACACCAGTCCTGCTGCCAAAAGTTGGCATTCACTACTCATTGCAGCTGACACGTTACTCCAGGGTGTGAGGGTCTAAAACAACAGTAAGGAATGTCCCTGATGGCTCAGTGGTGAAGAATCTTCCTGCTAAAGGAGGAGACACAGTTCTATCCGTGATCTGGAAAGATCCCTCATGCCACAGAACAGCTAAGCTCATGCATCCCAACTAATGAGCCTGTGCTCTAGAGCCCACAAGCCGAAACGACTGAAGCCCCAAAGCCCTAGAGCCTGTGCTCGGCGACAAGAGAAGCCACTGCAGGGAGAAGCCCACACTAAAGAGGAACCCCCACTCCCTGAAACTGGAGAAAGCCCGAGCACAGCAACCAAGACCCAGCACAGCCAGGTAAATGCGTTTAAAATAAAGCAACAGTAAGCACGAAACTCCAGCACTTTGGCCACCTCATGCGAAGAGTTGACTCGTTGGAAAAGACCCTGATGCTGGAAGGGACTGGGGCAGGAGGAGAAGGGGACAACAGAGGATGAGATGGCTGGATGGCATCACCAACTCAAAGCACATGAGTTTAGGTCATTTAGGGAGTTGGTGATGGACAAGGAGGCCTGGCGTGCTGCGACTCATGGGGTCACAAAGAGTCGGACATGACTGAGCGACTGAACTGAACTGAAGCATTTATTATCTCACAGTTTCTCACAGGAATTTGGGACTGGCTGAGTTGGTTGATTTGGGCTTGGGGTTTCTCATGAGGTTGCTATCATGGTCTGAGCTAGGGCTGTGATCATCAGGAGGCCCTCCTGGGGCTGAAGGGCCCATCTCTGTGATGGTTCCCTCCACAGCTTTTAGTAGGAGGCCTCAGTTCTTCACCAGGTGGACCTGTCCATAGGCTGCTGAGTGTCCTTGTGACACAGCTGCTGACTCCTCCAGACAAGTGGTCTTGGACAGTAAGGCAGAAGCCACAATGTCTTTTATGACATAGTCTCAAGCCAACATAGGTCAATAGAGTCCAAGTTATGGTTTATACACCTTGACTATGTACAGATGTGAGAGTTGGACCGTAAAGAAGGCTGAGCGCCAGAGAATTGATGCTTTTGAACTGTGGTGCTGGAGAAGACTCTTGGGAGTCCCTTGGACAGCAAAGAGATCATACCAGTCAATCCTAAAGGAAATCAACCCTGAATATCCATTGGAAGAACTGATGTTGGAAAGGACTGAGAACAAGAGGAGAAGGGAGCGACAGAGGATGAGATGGTTGGATGGCATCATTGATTCAATGAGCATTCAATGAACATGAGTTTAAACAAACTCCAGGAGATAGTGATGGACAGGGAAGCCTGGCATGCTGCAGTTTATGGGGTCACAAAGAGTCAGACACAACTGATCAACTAAACAACGGTAATCAGTGGATTTTGCCATCAGTTTTTCCAATGCCATGTTGAAACTGGGGCTTCTCTAAGGGATGTACACTCCCTTGGAGAAATGAAGGATGAATCCTGTGGCTTAGAGGCCTTTACATCTACCTGGGGCTCTATCCCCTTAGCCTCCCAGCCATATCTCATCTGTTTCCATACATTCACCCTGACTTCCCTGACACTCCATCCTCTGAGAAGGGCTTTCAAATTCCCGTGTGATGGAGAGCTCCTTCTTGTCTGGGCCTCTCTACTCCACTCTTTGGAGCACTCTATGCTCCAGTCCTCCAGGTTGGCTCTTGATAGAAAACATCTATTTTTGAGGGCCCTGAAAAAAAGAACTCGTCCCCTCTTAATGAAGCTGGGGTTTTCAACTAAAGTTGGTTTACTGTTAGACTGTTGCCTTGCTATAGATTTGAAAAATCCTATTTGAAAACCCAAGGCCAAGGCCTTATTTATCGTAGGCCAGGTCAGGGTTTCTCCATCTTGCACGGTGACATTTGGGACTGGATAACTCCTTGTTGTGGGATCTGTCTTGTTCATTTTAGAACATTTAGCAGCATCCCTGGCTCCTTCCCGCTGGATGCCAGTAGCAACCCCACCCCCCCCCCCCCNTGGAGCACTCTATGCTCCAGTCCTCCAGGTTGGCTCTTGATAGAAAACATCTATTTTTGAGGGCCCTGAAAAAAAGAACTCGTCCCCTCTTAATGAAGCTGGGGTTTTCAACTAAAGTTGGTTTACTGTTAGACTGTTGCCTTGCTATAGATTTGAAAAATCCTATTTGAAAACCCAAGGCCAAGGCCTTATTTATCGTAGGCCAGGTCAGGGTTTCTCCATCTTGCACGGTGACATTTGGGACTGGATAACTCCTTGTTGTGGGATCTGTCTTGTTCATTTTAGAACATTTAGCAGCATCCCTGGCTCCTTCCCGCTGGATGCCAGTAGCAACCCCACCCCCCAACCCTCCGACTGTGATACTCAAAAATGTCTCCAGTCTTTGCCAGAAGTCAAAACATCATTGTGCCTGGAGGCTGAATCACCCCATTCTAAGTTAATAGTCATCCTTCCTTTCCCACAAGGCAATAAAACCTCAGCTCCAAAACCACCAAATCTTAATGGCAAGAGCTCATGGGAGGTGGAGAAGAATTACCGAGAACAGAAAATACACTGGGTGAATTTTTTTAAATAGCATCCAATATATATATAATTTTTCTCCCAGTAATGGGATCCTGTGAACCTACCATTGGTAACCTGCTTTTTGAAATTCAATAACATATCAAAATGTCTTCCCACTTCAGTAAATTTACTGCATAGAGGTTAGGAGAGGTTGGGCTCAGAATCCAACAAATCTGGGTTCATACCCAAATAGCAGCTGTGTGTCCTTGAGTAGGTGACTTGGCATCTCTGTACTGCATATCACTCACTTATAAAATGGAAACAGGAATGTTGTTGTTGTTCAGTCACCAAGCTGTGCCTGACTCTTTGCGATCCCATGGGTGGTATCACGCCAGGCTTCCATGTCCTTCACCAGAGATGGAAATAGTAATGCCTGTCTCACCAGGTTATCATGAAGACAGAATCAGATCCTGCCTGTTAGTGCCAAGCACAGTACCTGATGCATACTGAACACTCAATAAATGTTGAAATATTTAAAAAATTAAATGATTATCTACCCATGATTGTCATTTAACTTTTATTTACAACTTACCATACATAGCAACGTCTTGAAGACACAGTTAATATATGTAACTTTATTCTGTATTTTCCACGTCTGCTGTAGATGTGTTATCATACTTTCATAACTGAAAAAAATTTTTGAAAAGAAAGAAATGACAAAAAAAAATAAGACACAGTTAAGGTGCGCACTTGCTGCCCCTTTGTAGACTGATGATTATTGGATGAGCACCAGGATAGGCAAGCTTCCCTTGTGGCTCAGCTAGTAAAGAATCTGCCTGCAATGCGGGAGACCTGGGTTCAATCCCTGAGTTAGGAAGATCCCCTGGAGAAGGGAAAGGCCAGTATTCTGGCCTGGAGAATGCCGTGGACATATAATCCATGGAGTAGCAAAGAGCCAGACAAGACAAAGAGACTTTCACACACACACACCAGGACAAGCAGTGGGTTGTTAAAATACTGAAGTAACTCCCCTGCTATTTGGCAAATAGGTCCTGCTGGAAACTTCTTAAAGTGCCCCTGTCCCTACCTCTGCCATCCCACCCAGTCCCCCAGCCCTCCTGGCCATCCCTGGGGGTTCTCCCACTAGGATCTCCAAGGGATCCAGCAGGCAAGAGGGTCTGTTCTGAACTGAGTTAAACCGGTTTGGTCAGACGTGGCCCTTAGATCCTTTTTGATAATATTAATAGGAACAGGGAAAACAGGAAGAGCTACAAAGATAGCTCAGTCCCACAGTTGTGTACGACTGTGTGACCCAATGGACTGTAGGCCGCCAGGCCTCTCTGTCCATAGAATTTTCCAGGCAAGAATTCTGAGTGGGTTGCCATTTCCTGCTTCAGTGTTGATAAATAATAGTAGCCTGTAAAGACATTTGGGGTGGGTGAGAGGAAGCTGCCCCAGCACCTCCCAGCCTGGGTGTAAGGAAAGCGAGTCTCAGAGCACTTCTGCCCCCACAAAGACTTTCAGTTAACACACCTTCTACAGCAAAGGGATCCCATCGTTCAACCTGTTCATCTAGGTTTGATGATGTCCCCCTCCGACCATCACCTCACAGGGTCTCAGAGCATCTTGAGTTACCCCTAGAGACAGCAGCAGACACCAGAGCTTTAAGCTGAGACTAGACACTTGCCCCATTAGGGTCAGACTCCAGGGCCTGCCCCGGGCACAGCTTAGGCAGTCCCTTCCTCCATTGGACCCCTGGGAGCTGGTTTCTAGCGTTCAGCATGCCAAGTAACAGGCCATGCTGTTACCAGTAAGAACTCACTTCTGGCCTTCAGGAGGCACAACTGCCTCTGGTCTATGGCCTGTCTAACGCAGTGCTGCCTGGCCACACCAGGACTGAGAACCGCAGATTCGGGATCTGACTGCCTCTAGCCTGCAAGTTAAACGACCTGCGTGCATATAGCACCAAGCACACTATGCTGAGTATTTAGAAACTAAGGTGCATGCCTGTGACGATCCTTGATGCATGACAGGGCCCAGAATTTGGCTGCACATTATAGTCAAACCTGTACCAGGAGAGGATTTTTTTTTAATAGGCTCCGTCCACTGGAGGTTCTAGGATCCAGAGACATGTTTAAAAGCTTGGTAGGCTGGGAATCATTGACTCTGAAGTGCATAAATAAAAAATGCAGAAGCCAAATGAATAAATGATGGAATAAATGGCCACAAAAGCGTCGGTGCATGCTTCATTCATCATTCATGTTAACACCCATTAAAGTTTCACTGACTTTGAAAACAATTGGATCAGTTTCTCACTTCACAAGAAGATAAGAATGTGCAGTGACTGCCCAGAAACCAGAGACAGTTGGAAATTTAAAATACACTGCTTGGAGCCAAGTGATCTCACAAGCAGAATTATGGAAATCTTTACGAAAGTTTCTACACCAAAAAAAAAAAAAAAAATTATTCAGTCTTGATGTGAATTGTGTCTGATGTGATTCAGAGTGAGATTCCCCATACATCATGCCACATCCCCCAAAAGTCATGTAAACAGCCCCTGTAATAATGGGATTAATAAGCAAACAATCAGGAAAGCTTGTATGTTTATCAAGTGGGTTCCAGTTAATACATCTGGTAGGGTTGTACAGTGAAGCACAATGCTATCATTAAAAAGAACCAGGGGACTTCCCTGGTGGTCCAGTGGTTAGGAACCTGCCTCCCAGCACAGCGGTTGGGGGTTTGATCCCTCATCAAGGAACTAAGCTCCCACGTGGCGAGGGGCGGCTAAGCTTGCACACCACAGCTAGAGAGCCCCCATGCTCTGGAGCCCACCTGCCACAACTGGAGAGAAACCCGCTCACCCACACGTAAGACCCAACACAGACAAAAATAAATAAATATTTTTAAAAAGAACCAAATACAGCTACAAATGCTGATTTTTTTTTTTTAATATTGTCAGGTGAAAAGTAAGCTGGAGAAAAATCTCTGTTATGTAAATCCATTTTTGTTTTTGTTTGTTGGCTGTGAGATCTTAGTTCCCCAACCAGGGATTGAACCCAAGCCCTTGGCAAGGAAAGCAGAGTCCTCCCCCATTTTTGTTTTTTGTTAAAGATATGACTAGGGCCTTCCCTGGTGGTCCAGTGTTAAGACTTCACCTTCCAGTGCAGGGGGTACTGGTTTGATCCCTGGTAGGGGAGTTAAGATCCCATATGCCTCATGGCCCAAAAAACTGAAGCACAGAGCAGAAACATTATTGTAATGAGTTCAATAAAGACTTAAAAAAGGAAAACAGGTCAGCCTCAAAAAAAAAAAATCTTAAAATAAAAGATGTGACTCCAGTTTAAAAATAGCTGGACTTCCCTGGTGGCGCAATAGATAAGAATCTGCCTTCCAGTGCAGGGGACACAGGTTCAGTCCCTGGTCTGCGAAGATTCCGCTTGCCATGGAGCCACTAAGCCCATGCGCCACGACTGCNAGGTCAGCCTTAAAAAAAAAAATCTTAAAATAAAAGATGTGACTCCAGTTTAAAAATAGCTGGACTTCCCTGGTGGCGCAATAGATAAGAATCTGCCTTCCAGTGCAGGGGACACAGGTTCAGTCCCTGGTCTGCGAAGATTCCGCTTGCCATGGAGCCACTAAGCCCATGCGCCACGACTGCTGATCCCACGTGCTGCAGCTGCTGAGCCTGCGCTCCCTGGAGCCCGTGCTCTGCAACAGGAGAAACCACTGCAGTGAGGAGTACATGCACCACAACTAGAGAGCAGCTCCCACTCACTGCAGTAGAGAAAAGCCCAATAGATAAATTTAAAAATACGCAGAGGGCCAGATTTGGCCATAGGGCTATAGTTTGCCCACCCCTACTCTACATCATTATTCTATTTACTCTCCAAAAAGCCCTTTATAATAGAGACTGTTAGTGTCCCTACATTATATATGCAGCTGAGGGAGATTAAATGACGTGCACAGGTCCTCAGCTCTTACACGGCATAGAAATAAGACTGGAAAGGGCTGCATCAAAGTGCATCAGCACAGCTAACCCGGGGGAAGAGGAAGAGGCGGCTCTTCCCCTTACCAACATTCCTGTTGATGATGTCATTGCATGAGTTTCATGAATGTGAAGGTTAATCTGAAGATATCCCCTAAGATTTGGGGGAAACTTACAATCTCCTCTGCATTCTCTGTCGCCCGTGTGTGTTAGTGTGGACCAACGCCGCGGACCTATCAGACCAACCAGTGGCCGAGGAAATTCCTGGGGCAGGATCCGCCAGAGAGATGTTTGTGGATCATGACTTGGCCCAGCAGGAGAAGGTGAGGGATCTCGGGGAGGACAGGGCTGCAGTAGCAAGAGGGACCCACGGAGGGATGCCACTGCCTCTTGCTCTTTGTGACTCTAAAAGTGCCTTTTTTTTTTTTTTTACTACTTCCAAGAAATCACCTCTTGCTCCAAAGACATTCAGCCAAAAGTTTGGTTACTGCTCATTTTATCCCAAATAGCATCTACCACTGCAAGGCACTGAGCACTTCCTGTGTGCTGGGCCATGTCCTGTGCACTTGACATTTCCTTGGCTTGTTAATCCTTATCATCTTCAGGATAGATTTTATCTCCCTCACTTTGCAGATGAAGAAATTGAAGCTCAGAGAGGTTAAGTAACTTGTTTAAGGTTGCCCAGGGTAAGGAGCAGTGTTAGGATTCAAGCCTAGGTCTGGTTAACTTCCCAGCGGGTACTTCTAACACACACACATAGTAATCACTTGATCAGCTTGAGTGATGGAACAGTGATGTTGGATAAATACATTTCTGGCAGGAAGAAGTGAACACTGAAGTCAGGGAGGCCCAAACAAAAAGAATTAGGGAGGTTCAAAGAAGGAGAAGAGGTGAATTCAGACCATCCTGGGAAGGACCCAGGTTGATTTCTCCCCTCTTAGACATGACCTGAAAATTATCCTAAAAGACACAGTCTGCAATATCTCGCTTTCCTCAAAGGCCAGGGCCTGGGCCTGCAGCAATTCTTGGAGTCTGTGAGGAGCAGAACCACCTGGGGTCTTTGTCAGACATGCAATCCAAACTTCAGGAGGTAGGAGGTTCCAACAAAGGTGTCCTGAGACAAGACTGTAAGAATTGTTGCAGGGAGATGAGAAGCCAGGCTAGGATTCTGTATTTCTTGCTGTGTAACAAGCCACCCCTAAAGCTTAGGGCTTAAAACAGCAACTCATTATTTCCCAGACTCTCCAGATTGACCTGGAAGTTTCCTTTGCTCCTGTCCCCTGACCTCACTCACTAGACTGCAGTCAACCCACGACCTGGCCCAGCCAGTGGTCTCTCTGATGGCCTCCTTCCCAGGACTGGAGCCTCAGCCAGGATGCCTGGACTGGTGCCCTCCTTTCTGCTTGTGGTTTTTCATCATAGCACAGTGCTCTCAGTGTTCCCAGGGGGCTGGAACACAAGCTCACAGCCTGTAAAAACTTGCCTGGGGATCATGCAGCCACACTTCCACTACCTTCTGTTGGTTGAAGAAGTTCCGGGGCCAGCCCAGACTTAGAGGGCAGGAAATAGGCTAGATGGCAAAGCTGCAAAGTGTTTGTAGCCATTTTTCAACCTGCGTCCATTTTTAAATTGGAAATATAGTGCAACCACACTGATAATTTTTTTCTATTTATAATCCATTTATGCCCTGACTTGCCAGGACTCCTTCAGGTGGCAGTAAAGAAATTAGCTTGGTGGACAGGGAAGCATTTATTGGCTCCTCTTATTGGACTATTTAAAGGGTTCCTAGCTTCAGGTATGGCTAGATCCGGGAGCTTGAATCTTGTCATCAAAACACTTCCTACCACCAATCTCTCCCCTCTGTTTCCCTCAGAGTCTGGCTTTCTGCATAAGGCCAGTTTTCTGTGTTGAAAAAGGCAAACTCAGGCAAACAAGCCTCTAAATGTAAGGTCTGTGGTCCAAAAGGAGGCGAGAGATCCTCGCCCTCTGTAACTGATGTGTGAAATCTTTGAGAAAACTCTGATTGACCAGGTTGGGTCACATGCACCGGGCTCCCTCCAGGAGGGGCACTGGGGGCTGGGGGCTGGCACTCACCAGGAAGATAGAACCCACAGCGGTCCTCCGCCCTCTGCAAACATATTTCAGCACCAACCCAGGGCCTGGTATATAGCGGCTGCCCCGTGAGTGTGTGTGGCATGAAAAATAAATAAGCACCTGGCTGATCATAATAGGATGAAAGAGGGGGGAGCTGCCCAGGAGCAGGGAATCTGTTTGGTGCTGTCTCTTGAAATTTTGCCACCAGCATTTACAGGGACCCAGAGGAAGACCTTTGACAGCAGCTGGCCCTGTCAGACAAGCTTCCTCCTGACTAAGATCTTGTCCTTCCCCAGGTCATAGAGCTGGAAGGTCTTGAGGCCAACTGGGCAAGCTCCCCTGGGAATGAGCCAGCCTAGAAATTGCCTGTTTCCCTCTTTTTGTGTCTGCCTTTGAAAAGGCATCTGGCGAATTCTTCCCCCCCGCCGCCCCCAGTTTTCTTGACATTTTGTTGATAACTGCTGATGAGAAGCTTGGGGGATTTTTTTTTTTCTTCCACTTTTGGAAAACCTAACAAATTCTTTTGTTAGAACTTTTTCTTTGGAGAGACGGAAAACAGGGTTAATTATGCCTGTGGGTGAAGTCTGCCAGCGATGTTGTTTTTCCAGCCCAAAGTTTACACCAGCCCGCACAAATAATCAGCACTCCCGTCTCATTTACTTCCCAGATCCAGTGACCTGGAAAAAAAAATTCTTACATGAATTGCCAGAGAGGCAGGAAGTACTAGAAGAGAGGAAAGGGAAAATAAATATTTCAGAATGTATTAAATGTTTCAAGTTTAAAAAAAGTAGCCCTTGTTATAAGTAGAATGTGATTGAATAGAATGTTGATTTCCTAGTTACCTTTCCTAGGTCCCCAGTGTGCTAGGCTGAATATTGTAAATAAAAAATTATAAACTTTCCAGCAACAAAAGTTCCCAAGTGGGATGGTTATTCTTAACATGAGAGGATAATTCTCACTAATTTCAGTACCTGTGAGCTATAGACATCCACTCGTGTGTGTCCAGGCTAAGTCGCTTCAGTCGTGTCTGACTCTTTGCAACCCCACAGACTGTAGCTCACCAGGCTTCTCTGTTCTTGGGACTCTCCAGGCAAGAATAGTGGAGTGGGTTGCCATGCCCACTTCCAGGGGATCTTCCCAACCTAGGGGTCAAACCCACATCTCTATACATCTCCTGCATTGGCAGGCGAGTACGTTACCACTGGCACCACCTGAGAAGCCCAGACATCCATTACAGATATCTATATACAAGTACATCATTTCAACCAAATTCTTGACTCTTTGAGGTTTTCTCAAATGACAGAGATAGCCTTGAGAATCTGCCTTGTCCTTCCCTGCCTGCCCTCACCTTCCCAGAGAATGATACCATATTTTTCCTATATTTTTTTCAATGGGCTCAGCCTTACACCCAGACCCACACCCACTAAACTTCCCATCTGGCCTCCACCCAGGATGAAATAATTATGCTGCTGGGAAAAGAAGTCAGCCGTCTCTCGGATTTCGAACTCGAATCCAAATACAAAGATGCCGTGATCGCAAACCTTCAGAACGAAGTGGCCCACCTGAGCCAGAAGCTGTCGGAAACAGCCACCTCCAGGCAGAATGAGAGGGTCCCGTCCAAACTCCAGGTTCTGGAGGAAGATGATGATGCCCAACAGAGAGAAATCGATAACTTGAAAAGCCAGGTAGAGGGGAGGAGGGGCGTGGGACAGATTGGGAGGTTTGGATTAGCATACACACACTCTTAATTGTTGTTTAGTTGCTAAGTCATGTCCGACTCTTATGCGACCCCGTGAACAATAGCCTACCAGGCTCCTCTGTCCATGAGATTTTCCAGGCAAGAATACTGGAGTGGGTTGCCATTTCCTTCTCCAGTGGCATCTCCCCAGCCCAGGGATCGAAACTGCAGCTCCTGCCTTGGCAGGCGGATTCTTTACTACTGAGTCACCAGGGAAGCCCCACACTCTTAATACTATGTATAAAATAGATGACTCATGAGAACCTACTGTATTGCACAGGGAACCCTACCCAATGCTCTGTGGTGAAATAAATGGGAAGGAGGTCAAAAAAAGAAGGGATATATGTATATATGTAACTGATTCACTTTGCTGTGCAGCAGAAACTAACACAACATTCTAAAGCAGCTATACTTTAATGACAATTAATTAGAAAAAAGAAAAAACAGGTAGGGCTCGAAGACAAGGGGTCAGAGCCTTAGGGTGGTGACTCAGGGTGATAGCTCTCAAATGGAGCCACAGGGAGCCCCAAGGGTATCCACCTGGATAGTTGGAAATGGGTGGTCAGCATGGATGGTGAAGAAGAGCACAGGTCCAGGGAGAGACTTGGCAGGTTCCTAGCCTGCTAAGAACAGTACTATTAACACCTTTGATTAAGTGCCTTCTTCAGTTGTGTCCGACTCTGCAACTGTGTGGATGGAGGCCTGCCAGGCTCCTCTGTCCATGGGATTCTTCAGGCAAGGAGTCTGGAGTGGGTTGCCATGCCCTCCTCCAGGAGATCTTCCCGACCCAGGGGTCGAAACCTGGTCTCTTACATCTCCTGCCTTGGCAGGCAGGTTCTTCACCACTAGCACCACCTGGGAACCCCCTGACTACACATACAATTCTACAGATGAGGAGACTGAGGTAGGCGTGGAGATACCCAGGAACTTGTTACAGCTTGCACAGTAAATGAGAGCGGGCTGTGTGACTTGAGCTCCCCTCTGCCACTTTGCATTTCCACCCAGCTCTGTGGGTTTAGTGACCGCCTCTCATGCTCACCTGGCCCCAGCCAGAAAAGACTGGAGATGGGGAGAAGGAACCTCCCAGTGTTCCAAACATCAAGGCCTTTATCAAACCCTGAAGGCAGCTGCTGCTTCATTTATCCAGAATTTCACCCAAAATTCTCCATCCAGGATGCCTGGATTTATAGTCAAGTTCTTTTCTCTTGAAACTAGATCCAAAAAATAAATTTTTTTTCAGGAATGACTTTAAAATCCGCCATTGATCTTGTACATAAATTATATCTCAACATATGTGAAAGAAGCTCAATTGTGTCTGACTCTCCCCATGGACCATACAGTCCGTGGAACTCTCCAGGCCAGAATACTGGAGTGAGTAGCCATTCTCTTCTCCGGGGGATCTTCCCAACCCAGGAATCAAACCGGGGTCTCCTGCATTGCAAGTGGATTCTTTACCAGCTGAGCCACCAGGGAAGCCCATATCTCAACATAGTTGATAAAAAAAAAAAGAAACTGGCCACTGATGAATTTTGGCCTCAGTGCATAATTCTGCTTAAAACCATAGCCGCGTTTGGGGCCTCAGTTCCCTGATTCTCTGTTTACTGCCTTCCCCTTCTGTAACTGACTCTAGGGGCACAGTTTCAGCCCTAGAAATGGTGCCCTAGAAAGGACACGGGAGATTCTATCAGGAGACTGCCAGCTCCATGAAGGCAAGGCTGGCCCTAGGAACCTTCCAAAACTCGGATAGCTCCGTGTCTGCTCTCCATCCATCCATCCATCCGCATCAGCGTTTGCTGGGGCCAGCCCTGTGCCCTGCTGGCTTCCAGGCTCTGTGAATTCTGCAGAAACAAGGAAGATATGATCCTTCCCCCTGTTTTGTTCTAGTGAGGGGGACAGAATAAACCCGGAAATAGGATATATGTTCTAGTAGTTCAATGAAGCGGTGACTCTCTTTTGAACCTATTTTTAAAGAAAACACTGAAAGCAGCAAGTCCTACAGGAACCCCTACTGCAAACAGCTACCATGACATGTAACTGACTCCCTGAAGAGCACCTTCTCTTGAGCTGAACCCGGTTTTGCTGAAACATCCTTTTCAGTTATCCTCCCATTTCAGAGCTGTCCTAAGCTAATGTCACAGGTACATGGACAAGGCTGAATTATTCTCATATATCTTTTTTTTTCAGTTGAAACATATTTGACATATAACATTATAGAATTTCCACGTATCTTTGAATATCAGCCAATCACAATTTGAGTATTATTTAAAGTGGCTGATGATATCTGGAGGGAAAAAAAATTTTTTTACAAAGATATTGTCTAGAAATAATTACACTGATTCATCATCCTGTTACCTCCTCCACCTCTGGAGCTTTACTTATAACTGAAGGAGAATATATTGTAACAAGACATCTATGAACCAGAGGCTGCCCTGGTTTGAACTCAAATCGAGTTCCATCCACTCACATTTTAGCTTTTTCAATATTCTACTGCCTGCAGAGCATTCAGCCAGAAGCAGAAGCCGCATGGCTGTTTGATTTATCATTCTGATTACTTTATGCATTCTCCTTAGTCCCTGAAAGCATGTACATAATGACTTGCTCTCAAAGATCTTCGATCCTCTAGAAATATCGCTAGAAAATTCTTACCTGCATGTGTTCTTATATGCCTGTGCTAATTAGAAGCCAAATTAGTATCTTGAAACAGTCACTCCTCCTAGCACTATTAATTTTCTTTTGATTCTGGGCCCATTTTATTACATAGCATAACAGACATTAAACATCTTGGAATTTATGCCAGTTACAGACAACATGGATATTAGTTTTGGTAGTAAAAGTAACAAAGAGGTTTTTGAAACACTCTTTTTTTTTTTTTTTTTTTTTTTTTTTTTTTTNAGGAAAGCATATAACGTAGTCCTAAGTATCAATGATGATGATGAAGATAGAATGTATGGCAAAAACCACCACAATATTGTAAAGTATTTAGCCTGCAATTAAAAAAAAAAAAAGAAATATATACAGAAGTACAGGTTGAGCTGGGAGATCAATCGGGATTCAATCAACAACCCATGGAGGCCTGTACATCCCTGATCTTTAAGGAAGACTTGGCTGAAGGGACAAGAATGATCAGAGGATCATCCATTCTAGCAGAACAAACTGCTTCCTGTATTCAGGCATAAAACTGTATTAAAGAAGAGGAAATACTTCCTGCAGAGGGGATCACAAGCTTCTGGTTGTCATTCCTCTAAGATCAAAAGCTTCTAACACACCAATGTGACTATAAACTTTCTATTAAAAAAGAACTCAGCTGCATTTAAATATTTTCAGGTGATTGTGAGAATATTTTCATGAAATTTTAAAAGGTGAACTAACTTTATTACAGGTCACTTTATCATTATTATAGTCTCATATCTCTTTCCTCTGTAAAACCATATAATTTTTCCTATGTCCTTTAAAACAGTTCCTTTAACCTCGGCATTCTGAATACTATTTTTAAAAAATGGTTTACTCCACATAATTTAGATAATTATATCAGGCATGAGGTTTAGTGAGTAATGAGTCACTCTCTGAATTAAAATTTAAGAAAAAACATCCCTGCATCAAGAAGAGCCATTCCTATAAATGAAGCATGAGCAAGTGCTTCCTAAGGACATTCTCCCTTCCTTTCATCAACCATGATTCACACATAAAACTATTCCTTCCTGCCTAACGTTCCTTTCCTTTTATGAATAAGAAATTGAAGGATTTCACGTGTTAACAGAAACTCAAGTTTTGGAGTCTAATTCAAAAACACACTAAATAACATACTAATAACATATTAAACAGGTAGCAAAAGGTTAGCATTATAAAGTCATGGACATTGCTGTAATCACCTGTGTATCCCCAAATTCTGGAACAAGACTGGTCTAGAAAACCATCACATAACAAATATTTGTTAAATAAACCAGTGAATTAATAATATTAGATCTACTCTTCTTTAGATTAAACAGAGTGAGGCAAAGCAAAGTAATGCTCAAAATTCTCCAAGCCAGCCTTCAACAATATGTGAACCAAGAATTTCCAGATGTTCAAGTTGGAGTTAGAAAAGGCAGAGGAACCAGAGATCAAATTGCCAACGTCCACTGGATCATAGACAAAGCAAGGAAATTCCAGGAAAACATCTACTTCTGCTTCATTGATGATGCTAAAGCCTTTGACTGTGTGGATCACAAGAAACTGTGGAAAATTCTTCAAGAGATGGGAATACCAGACCACCTCACCTGCCTCCTGAGAAATCTGCATGCGGGTCAAGAAGCAACAGTTAGAACCAGCCATGGAACAAAGGACTGGTTCCAAATTGGGAAAGGAGTACATCAAGGCTTTATACTGTCACCCTGGTGATTTAATTTATATGCAGAGTGCATCATGAGAAATGCCAGGCTGGATGAAGCACAGGCGGAAACCAGGATTGCCGGGAGAAATATCAATAACCTCAGATATGCATGTGACAGCACTCTTATAAAAGAAAGTGAAGAACTAAAGAGCCTCTTGACGTAAGTGAAAGAGGAGAGTGAAAAAGTTGGCTTAAAGCTCAACATTCAGAAAACTAACATCATGGCATCCGGTCTCATCACTTCATGGCAAATAGATGGGGAAACAATGGAAACAGTGACAGACTTTATTTCCTTGGGCTGCAAAATCACTGCAGATGGTGACTGCAACCACGAAATTAAAAGATTGCTCCTTGGAAGAAAAGTTATGACCAACCTAGACAGCATATTAAAAAGCAGACATATATATTCCTTTGCCAGCAAAGGTCCATCTAGTCAAAGCTATGGTTTTTGCAGTAGTTATGTGTGGATGTGAGAGCTGGACCATAAAGAAGGCTGAGCGCAGATGAATAGATGCTTTTGTCCTGTGGTGTTGAAAAAGACTCTCGAGAGTCCCTTGGACTGCAAGGAGATCAAACCAGTCCATCCTAAAGGATATCAATCCTGACTATTCATTGGAAGGANAGAGCTGGACCATAAAGAAGGCTGAGCGCAGATGAATAGATGCTTTTGTCCTGTGGTGTTGAAAAAGACTCTCGAGAGTCCCTTGGACTGCAAGGAGATCAAACCAGTCCATCCTAAAGGATATCAATCCTGACTATTCATTGGAAGGACTGTTGTTGAAGCTGAAACTCCAATAGTTTGACCACCTGATGGGAAGAACTGACTCATTGGAAAAGACCCTGATGCTGGGAAAGATTGCGGGCAGGAGGAGGAGGGGACGACAAAGGATGAGATGGTCGGATGGCATCACCGACTCAATGGACATGAGTTTGAACAAGCTCCGGGAGACAGTGAAGGATACAATAAAAATCAATGTACGTTAGTCTTCCTGTTATAAAACATATTATTTTTTCACTCAAAAACCTAGATTTCAGATAATCCAGGGTTGAATACTCTATCAGCTCAAAAGTTGCCGTCAAGCACAGTGCCAAGGCTATCAGTTGACATTCTTCATATCCCAGTGCCCTTGAAAATATTCCAGAGCATAAGAGGGTGTAGAGGGATGTGAAGTTTTTATCCAGTAAACCATGCATAATTTTGAAAATAATTAAAAGCACAAGACCACCCAGATATGGAAATAGTACATTTTAGTATATAGAAGAAAATGCATTCTTTTCTACAACGGATATGTTTATAAAATGAGGGGTTTGGTTTCCTACCACCAAAGACCAAGAAACTTGAAAATTTTATCTCCCTACTTAATCATTGTTTAGAAAAAAAAAAA
>SJYV01000583.1:741782-754996 GCA_006410875.1 Neotragus pygmaeus | reverse complement strand
GGGTTTGGTTTCCTACCACCAAAGACCAAGAAACTTGAAAATTTTATCTCCCTACTTAATCATTGTTTAGAAAAAAAAAAAAATCATGTCTGATATCATAGAATCTCTAATCTGGTACACTTTTAAAAACTTTGTTGGGTACAAGATTATTAACAAAGAAATATACCTGGACTAGCATGTTGCACAGAGATTTCCATGCCGTTAACATTGGTATTAAGAGCCAGGAAATTCACAACCTCTTACTTATTCTCTCACTGTTTGCCCCTGATGTCAACTCACTCAGAATGATTTGTTTAAAACAGGTAATTCAGTAAGCACCTCAAGAAGTAATGAGGAATGTATAAACCTGGCCTGCCCAATTTCAAATGAAATACAAGAGAGAAATGCATATTAATGTAAAATGACTATAAATCAAAAGCTATTTCATTTTCTAAGGTAGTGTAAAAGCCAAACCTGTTTGAAACCATAACTCAGCTGTCACAATCTCTTAGATAGAACACTGACCTTCCTTAGAAGTTTCTGTCACATAGAAGTGAATGGATCAGGAGGAGCAACATTAAATCATATGGCATTACTGAGAGCCAGGTACTTGAAAGTAATTTAGCTCACTTGAGCAAGTCCTTAAGCATAAGTCCCACTTTCCTAGATACAGATTCCTTGTACCATACATGTACATTGGCATAAAATGCATTCCCTGAGTAGACCCTACAAAGAGAATTCATTGTGTATTCCATGCCTGTGCTTACAGATTTTTTTCAATCAATATTGAACTTGATGCTCCAATGTTTTCAAGAAACAGTTGAAAGATTTTGCATTGTAATTCCTAAAGCCACATTGTCTGATTAACTTTAGAATGTATATTTTCTCTTAGTATTTTACATTTATTATTAATAAACAGCAGTAGCTAACATGATTGCCTGGCTGCATACCTCTCTGAAATGAATTATTCTATTAAAATTGTGACTTTCAATGTTAAGCCTGAGGTAGGAAATGGGTTTGAATCTAAAATCACGTTATTCAAAGTAGGGACTGGTGCTAGGGATAAAAATTTTAAAAATATATTTTATAAATAGGGATTAAAGAACAATCTGCCTTTGGAACTTATGGGAGTTTTAAACTGGAAGGTGATAAATGATGTTTATTAGGCTTCATTTGCAATTTGTCACTGAATTTTCAATGAAAAGCTGGTATTGTTTCTATGCACAATAATTACTTCATCATTACCTATCCCCAAAGGTATGAGAAGATTAAATTGTTTCTTTAAAAGCTTTTTATAACTATGTCAGAATTTCTTATGATAAGGAGGGTAAGATGTGGAGTATAGAGAGCAACTATTAGGAACTGAATTAGAAATGGGTGGATCCATGTTCCATCCCCAGAACTTCCTCTTAATGAAAACCTGCCGATCTCTAAAGAGCTTTTAAGAGAAGAGGAGAAAACCATTCATTTTGCAGTTGCACAATAATTGATTCTGTAAAGGCAAGATTATTCTAATCACAAGGAGAATGCATTTTAAGAATCATTTCTATTGTCTAATGCAAACACAGAGAGTATAATATCTTTGGTNCACTCCTCTGTCCCGGGCTACAGGCACAGAAAGAGGGATTGGGGAATTTCACTGATTGCCTAACACTCTTTATCAGCCAAAGGGTGTGTTAGAGTTTTCGGGGAAGTCAGGTGATTTGTGGGAAAAGGAGGGGATTAATACTGTAAGGAAAAGCAAAACACAGGAAGTCCAGCCCTCCAGCTGCATATGAAACACAAATTAAAAGAAGAGGAGTTATCAGAAATGCCATTTAACAAACAACTTGCCTGGTGGTTCAGTGGCTAAGACTCCCTGCTACCAATGCAGGAGGCCCAAGGTTCAATCCCTGGTAAGGGAACTATATCCCACATGCCACAGCTAAAAGACCCTGCATGCTGAACTAAGACCAGGTGCAGCCAAATAAATAATAAATAAATAACTTTTAAAGAAAGAAAAGTACACAGAGTGTATAAATATTTACAAGAAAGAAAGAAAGAAATGCAGGTCATCTCTGCCTCTAAGGCAAATGTAATGGTTGGATACTGACTTACACTTAAACCCAAGCTGATGTGTTATTATTGTTCAGCGGCTAAGTCGAGTCTGACTGCGACCCTAAGCACTGCAGCAGGCCAGGCTCCCCTGTCCTTCACCATCTCCCAGAGTTTGTTCAAACTCATGTCCATTGAGTCAATGATGCCATCCAACCATCTCATCCTCTGTCACCATGTGAGATGATGCTTTTTCCTCTTCTAAAAATCCCTCTGTGTCTCCACATATCTAAGTTATATTCAGCCATCACGGATTTCCCTCGTGGTCCAGGGGTTAAGAATCCAGCTGCCAAAAGAGGGGACACGGGTTGGATTCCTGGTCCAGGACAATTCCACGGTGGGGCAGGGCAACTAAGCCCACGCACCACATCTACTGAGCCCTCACTCTAGAGCCCTCGAGCTGCAACTGCTGAAGCCCACACACCTATAGCCTGTGCTCTGCAACGAGAGAAGCCACCGCAGTGAGAAGCCCAAGAACTGCAACTAGAGAAAGCCCCCACACAGCAACCAAGACCCAGCAGAGCCAAAAATAAATAAGTCAAAATAAATTCCTATATCAAAGGACAGAAAGAAAAAGTATAAAATATATTTTAAAAAAATAAAATATAAAGGCAGTGCAGGGAATTCCTGGCCATCCAGTAGTTGGGACTGTGTGATTTCACTGCCGAGGGCCCAGGTTCTAACCCTGGTTGGGAAACTAAAATCCCACAAGCTTCAAAAAATAGCCAGAAAAAAAAAAAGTAGGTAACATCTCTTGTTGTCCTTCCCAATGAGGGACTGGGATAATGCTCCATCAACAAATAATATTTCTGCAGCTAAACAGATTGATCTTCACAGTGACTAGAATAAAATTATCATTATAGATTATGTTTAAAAATTACTTTGCATTGGTTCAGGTTAGGTTTTGGTGCCAAATTTGAAAGAAGAAAACAAATAAATACTCATATTCTAGAGCCTTTTGGAATTTAGAGCTTCAGATAAGGGACCAAAGGTGGAAGGCTTTCTCATCAGAGCCTTCCCTGACCAGCCCTCCAAGCTCTCCTCCTGTCCCTTGTCACTTTCTACCCCTGTCTTAGTGACTGCATTCCAATGAATCTACACTTTCTTCAAGTGAAGTGCCCCTTTATTTGATATCAGTTCAGTCGTTCAGTCATGTCTGACTCTTTGTGAATCCATGAACCACAGCACGCCAGGCCTCCCTGTCCATCACCAACTCCCGGAGTTTACCCAAACTCATGTCCATTAAGTCAGTAATGCCATCTAACCATCTCTCCTCTGTCGTCCCCTTCTCCTCCTGCCTTCAATCTTTCCCAACATCAGGGTCTTTTCAAATGAGTCAGCTCTTGGCTTCAGGTGGCCAAAATCCTGGAGTTTCAGCTTTAACATCACTCCTTTCAATGAACACCCAGGACCGATTTCCCTTAGGATGAACTGGTTGGATCTACTTGCAGTCCAAGGGGCTCTCAAGAGTCTTCTCCAACACCACAGTTCAAAAGTATAAATTCTTCAGCGCTCAGCCCTCTTTATAGTCCAACTCTCACATCCATACATGACCACTGGAAAAACCGTAGCCTTGACTAGACAGACCTTTGATGGCAAAGCAATGTCTCTGCCTTTTAATACATTGTCTAGATTGGTCATAACTTTCCTTACAAGGAGTAAGCATCTTTTAATTTCATGGCTGCAATCACCATCTNTTCCTTCCAAAGAAATCCCAGGACTGATCTCCTTTAGAATGGACTGTTTGGATCTCCTTGCAGTCCAAGGGACTCTCAAGAGTCTTCTCCAACACCACAGTTCAAAAGCATCAATTCTTCGGCGCTCAGCCTTCTTCACAGTCCAACTCTCACATCCATACATGACTACTGGAAAAACCATATCCTTGACTAGACGGACCTTAGTCAGCAAAGTAATATCTCTGCTTTTGAATATGCTATCTAGGTTGGTCATAACTTTTCTTCCAAGGAGTAAGCATCTTTTAATTTCATGGCTGCAGTCACCATCTGCAGTGATTTTGGAGCCCAAAAAAATAAAGTCTGACACTGTTTCCCCATCTATTTCCCATGAAGTGATGGGACCGGATGCCGTGATCTTCATTTTCTGAATGTTGAGCTTTAAGCCAACTTTTTAACTCTCCTCTTTCACTTTCATCAAGAGGCTTTTTAGTTCCTCTTCACTTTCTGCCATAAGGGAGTCTCTATTTACTCTTATAGCAGTTATTTTTAATTTAATACACGTTTTTTAAGTTTAAAAAGCAAGGGGCTTCTAAGAAAAATGCTAAGAAATTATAGTGGGACCAGCAAAGAGATATGGCAAAAATAGTGAAAGTGGTATTTGAATGACTGAAGTTTAAGAACTCTCTTAGGGTGGGGTTGCCAGATAAAATAAGGACACCCAATTAAATTTGAATATTAGAATATCTTTTTTAGCGTATGTTCCACATACTGCGTGGGACACACAGGAAAATGTTATCTGTCATCTTATTTTCAGTGGGCATCCTTTTTTTCTCCCCCAAATCTGGCAACCTTATCTTAGGAAAACAAAGCAATTGCATCCTGCTCCTTGTCACTTCTATTTTGATCTATCAAAACAAGCTAGCTCTCATCCTATCTAGGGACTATGTGGCATTTCTGCCCCAATAAGCATGTCCCAGTGAGAAAACTGAGACCTGACGTCTGAAAAGTCAAAGCGGCGAAGGCCCACAACACACCCTGGGAGGGAAAAGGCCTGGCCACTCAGACCAAGCAGTCGGGTGAGTCCGATGAAGAGGGAGGGGGTTCTGGCCCACCTCCCTTCCCCAGCCTCTCGGGTACCTGCTCTGTGGAGGCCGAGATGCAGCAGCTACTTTCCAGCCCTTACCAGGGCTGCTTTTCAAGGAGATCCTTCCAGGGCCCCTGCCCAGGGTATGGATCCCCAGAAAGGGGCTGGCCCTCAAGTGGGTTCTGAGCCAGGAACTTCCAGAGTTCTTGTGGCAGCCAGCCCATGGTCATCCCACCCATGATTCCTGTATTTCCTCCTAATAACAATCACGGCAGTGTTAAAGTGAGCCTGAGCAAGACTTACAAATGCACACGAAAAGATTCCCAGCTCCTTCCCCCAGACACAGCCAAGGGAAGCTGAAGCTAAAACACGCCATGGGTAGTCAGCTGAGAGGCCCGTGACACCTCATCCCTCTATGCTGTGTGCCAGGCATAATCTGATTACTTGCACACATGACTAATTTGTTAAGATACTTCTAACAGGGATTTCCTGGTGGTCCAGTGGTTAAGACTCCAAGCTCCCAAAGCAGAGGGCACGGGTTTGATCCCTGGTTGGGAAACGAAGATCCGACATGCCGCAAAGCAGGGACTGGGGAAAAAACTATACTTCTAGCAATCCTATCAGACTGGGACTGCCATCACCCCACGTACAGACTGAAAATAAAATATGGTGTCTTCCTGTTTTCATATGGCCCGTACAGGCAGAAACAGGACTTGAAGCCTACAGTCTGGCTCCCAAGTCCACACTATGCTTTAGAGCCTCCAACTTTTCATGCTGCTTCCTAGGGCCACCTGGAAAAGTGGAAACGGGCCCCCTGGAGGCTGGGTTTGAATCCTTCTCCACCTCTGACCAGCCCCGTGATCCTGACCAGGGGACTCTACCGCTCCCAGTCTCAGTCTGCCCCCTTGCAAATGGGAAGCCTGCTGGGAACGTCAGCCTTCAGCAGTGCCGTGAGGAGTGTCCATGTAGCACGTGCACACGAGTTGTGTAAACTCCAGAGTGTTGTATGAGGTATAAGCAATTTGCTGTTCTCATTAAAGGAGAGTCATTGCTCTCCTGCTCTCATCTCTTGGGGGCTTCCCAGTGGTAAAGAATCCACCTGCCCATGCAGGGGACATAGGAGACATGGGTTTGATCCCTGGGTTGGGAAGAACCCCTGGAATAGGAAATGGCAAGCCACTCCAGTGTTCTTGCCTGGGAAATCCCCTGGACAGAGGAGCCTGGCGGGCTACAGCCCCTGGGGTCACAGAAGAGTCAGACGTGAGTGAGCACACACGACACCCTCCTGTCTCTTGAACTTTGCTCTGCGTACAGCCAGCGCTGGATGATTCAGCACCAAGAGCTGGCCTGTTTATAGCTAAAAAGCCACAGATGGTGATCTCGGAGAGGCAACAGTGAGCACTGGCTTGAAGCGAGGTCTTAGATCCCCACTCAGGAACTGAACCTAGGTAGCCGGGATAAAAATCAGGACTCCTAGCCACTGGACCATCAACAGCTAGAGGCTAAAAGAAAATCTACCTGGGCTCTTGCTCCCATTGAAAAATGCACTTCTTGTGGAGGCAAAACGTATAAAACAACAGGTACAAAGTTTGTTGTTACGGACACAGCAGGGCAACTGGAAGAGCACCAAGAGAAACAGTTCGTTTCGTGAAGACAGAGCTGCACACCCGGAGAGAAAGGATGTGGGCGTCCCTCCAGTGAGGAGGCGCGCAGGGCGGATGTGGTTACATCATGTGGACAGGGCAGTTCTTTCAAGTCTCTGTTGTTGTCGTTCAGAGGCTCGGTCTTGTGGAGTTTGTTCAAACTCGGGTCCATCGAGTCGGTGATGCCACCCAACCGTCTCGCCTCTGTCGTCCCCTTCTCCTCCTGCCGTCAATCTTTCCCAGCATCAGGGTCTTCTCTAGTGAGTCGGCTCTTTGCATTAGGTGGCCACCCATCCGGTGGGTCTTTGTTTACCTTTGGCCAATTAAATGGTTTCTTTTTCCACACCGGACCTACCCTAGGATCCTCCGCAACATGTGTGCACAGCTTTTTCCCAAGGTAGATTCCAGCCCAGCAGCCAATGAGGGATGGGGCTTGACATCACATATTATGGGATGGTGACCCCTCCTTTGGTATCCCCAAAGAGCCTTTCTGCACATGTGCAGCGACTCCCTTGCCCCAAAGATGGGAAATATGTGATCTCTTGGTCTTGTACTCAAACAGGGTTTTGCCCCTGTCTGTCCCCGACATAAATGATGTGTCCACAGGAGGCAAAGTCCAGCCATTTACCCTGTTCCTGTCGTCGTTTCCATCTCAAAGTGCAAACAGGAGTCTGGTTGTAAATGCCTAACCTGGAGCCTACCTACTTCCTGTCTTGGGAAATGTAAGCAGAAGGCTGGTTGTAAGTATCCAGCCTGAAGCCCATCTGCCTGCTGCCTCAGTCACAGGAAGGGATCCAGGGCAAGGGCACCTGAGCCCCTGGGTGACCACAAAGGAAAGGTTTGTGTCTTGATGATGTAGCACACGGTGGTCACTGAAGGAATAGGCACCCTCCCGTCTCTCCCACTAGTTATAACTGAAAAGCTTGGTTTGCCCAACACCCCAGCCCAAGATCAACCTGACTCTTTTTGTTCAGCCTTGGAGAAGTGTGTNTTGGGCTCTTGCTCCCATTGAAAAATGCACTTCTTGTGGAGGCAAAACGTATAAAACAACAGGTACAAAGTTTGTTGTTACGGACACAGCAGGGCAACTGGAAGAGCACCAAGAGAAACAGTTCGTTTCGTGAAGACAGAGCTGCACACCCGGAGAGAAAGGATGTGGGCGTCCCTCCAGTGAGGAGGCGCGCAGGGCGGATGTGGTTACATCATGTGGACAGGGCAGTTCTTTCAAGTCTCTTTTGTTGTCGTTCAGAGGCTCGGTCTTGTGGAGTTTGTTCAAACTCGGGTCCATCGAGTCGGTGATGCCACCCAACCGTCTCGCCTCTGTCGTCCCCTTCTCCTCCTGCCGTCAATCTTTCCCAGCATCAGGGTCTTCTCTAGTGAGTCGGCTCTTTGCATTAGGTGGCCACCCATCCGGTGGGTCTTTGTTTACCTTTGGCCAATTAAATGGTTTCTTTTTCCACACCGGACCTACCCTAGGATCCTCCGCAACATGTGTGCACAGCTTTTTCCCAAGGTAGATTCCAGCCCAGCAGCCAATTAGGGATGGGGCTTGACATCACATATTATGGGATGGTGACCCCTCCTTTGGTATCCCCAAAGAGCCTTTCTGCACATGTGCAGCGACTCCCTTGCCCCAAAGATGGGAAATATGTGATCTCTTGGTCTTGTACTCAAACAGGGTTTTGCCCCTGTCTGTCCCCGACATAACTGATGTGTCCACAGGAGGCAAAGTCCAGCCATTTACCCTGTTCCTGTCGTCGTTTCCATCTCAAAGTGCAAACAGGAGTCTGGTTGTAAATGCCTAACCTGGAGCCTACCTACTTCCTGTCTTGGGAAATGTAAGCAGAAGGCTGGTTGTAAGTATCCAGCCTGAAGCCCATCTGCCTGCTGCCTCAGTCACAGGAAGGGATCCAGGGCAAGGGCACCTGAGCCCCTGGGTGACCACAAAGGAAAGGTTTGTGTCTTGATGATGTAGCACACGGTGGTCACTGAAGGAATAGGCACCCTCCCGTCTCTCCCACTAGTTATAACTGAAAAGCTTGGTTTGCCCAACACCCCAGCCCAAGATCAACCTGACTCTTTTTGTTCAGCCTTGGAGAAGTGTGTCCTGCAAAGCCAGCTGGCCTCCCTCTGACTGTGTGTCGCCTCTTCCCACAGATCAGTGCCCTGCAGCAAGGCTACAGCCAGGTGCTGTGCCAAACCCTGTCTGAGAGGAACTTGGAAATCACGTCCCTGAAGAACCAGGGTGAGAACTTAAGAAGGGATAACGCCATCACATCAGGTGAGGTCCTTCTGGATTTGCCCCTGAGAAGTGCCTCCCTCCGCCTGCAGACATCACCAATCTATCACTGCACCTGTCTCCCTCCCCCTGCAGACATCACCAATCTACCGCAGCACCTGGGCCCATGACCTGGATGCAGCCTCAGGGATCTCAGCAACCCACCTGGCCACCAGTGTCAGCGAGTTAGAATTCTCCCTCAGTGCAGATTTCTTGCCACCCACTTCCTAGGGCAGGGCCTGATAAATACTGGAGAGAATGTTGTATCTTGACTGGGCTTCCCAAGTGTCTGGCTCAGTGGTAAAGAATCCATCTGCCAATACAGGAGACGTAGGAGACCCAGGTTCAATCCCTGGTCTGGGAAGATCCTCTGGAGAAGGAAAGGGCTACTGCTCAAGTATTTTTGCCTGGACAATTCCATGGGCAGAGGAGCCTGGCAGGCTACAGTCCATGGGGGTCAGAAAGAATTGGACATGAGCAACTGAGCACACACACCATATATCTTGTCTACAAGGTCACCTGAGCGCTGGCTCCACCAGGGAGAACATAGAACATATGTGACTTGGGTGGCTCCACAAGCCAGCCTGCCTGAGTGTGAAGTACAACATGGACAAAATGGGGTCACCATTTTGGGTACCCATCATCACACCCATTTTCACCTGAGTGCACTTGAGCCCAAATGAAACATTTTCTAACTGACCAACAGAGGTGGTTCCCCAATAAAGAGCTTGGGTTGGGGGAGGGGCAGCCCACACACAGCTGTGGCTGAGCCTGGACTCCCTGGATTCCTTCATGCCTTCAGCATGCTGACTGAGCACCTACGAGGTGCCAGGCCCTGTTGTAGGCTCTGGGGAGAGAGCTCTGAACAAGACAGTCAGATCCCTGTACTCACTGAAGGAAAAGGATGAATAAATGAACTTGCTTCAGAGAGTGGTCGTGCTGTGGAGAAAACCAACTGTGTGACCCGGTGGCCAGTGCCTCGGGGGGGACACAAGGGAGGACAGCAGAGTGGGTGTGAAGCCGTGCAACCCAGGTAGGACTTGGACCCAGGCCAGAACACACTGTCTTTTAATTGAGGTCATACATCTGGGCTTTATTTATTCATTAATAAAGCTTCAGGTTCTTGATGTCTTGTCACAGAGAGAATTCAGTGAGAGACAAAGTGATAGGTAAGAAGTGGGTTTGTTTAGAGAGAAACACACTCCACAGGCAGAGAGTATGGGCCATCTCAGAAGGTGAGCGGCCCTGAAATATGAGGTGGTTAATTTTTATGGGCTGGGTAATTTCATAGGCTAATGAATGGGAGGATTATTCCAAGTATTTCAGGGAAGGGGCAGTGATTTCCAGAAATTGGGCCACTGCCCGCTTCTGACCTTGTATGATTGACCTCAGAACTGTGATGGTACTGGTGGGTGTGTTGTTGCTGTGCAGTCACCAAGTTGTATCCGACTCTTCGAAACCCCATGGACTGCAGCACGCCAGGCTTCCCTGTCCTTCACCATCTCCTGGAGTTTGCCCAAGTTCGTGTCCACTGAATCGGTGATACCGTCCAACGATCTCATCCTCTGTTGCTGATGGGTGTGTCACTTAGCTATTGTGTTACAATGAGCATATAATGATGCTCCAAGTCCACTGGAAGTCGAATCTTCCACCAGCTTGGAAAGTGAGCAACTTTCACTTTCACTTCCCACTTTTCTCCAAAGTGATAATTCAATAACGGAGTAGTTATCCATTGCTATATAGCAAGTTATCCCAAAATGTAACGGATAAAACAACAGCTGATATTTATTATCTCACCCAGTTTCTGCAGTGCAGGAATTTGGGATGGAGGGGTGTGTAACTTAGTTGTCTTGAATTGCAGCCAAGATGTCAACTGGGGCATCAGTCATGTCATTGAAAGCCTTACCGGAAGTGGGAGGAACCCCTTTCAGAGTCACTGCCCATGTGGCTGTTGGCTGGAGGCCTCAGCCTCTCATCACACATTCTTCTCCCGAGGGCTGCTTGAGTGTCTTCACAACATGTGTGGTGGCCGCAGTGTCTTTAATGACCCAGCCTGGGAGATCACATTGCATCATTTCCACAGCATCACGTGGGTTACCCATGTCAGCCCTATTCAGGGTGGGAGGGGCTGCACAAGGGCATGAATTCCAGGAGACAGGGCATGGGGGCCATGCTGGAAACTGGCTGTCATGAAACATAGTGAGTGCCATGTAGGGGGGTGACAGAGGATGAGATGGTTGGTTGGCATCACCAACTCAATGGACATGAGTTTGAGCAATCTCCAGGAGATGGTGGAGGTCAGAGAAGCCTGGCATGCTGCAGTCCATGGGGTCGCAAAGAGTCAGACACGATTTAGTGACTGACCAACAACAACAAATATAAGTTAGTCACTTTATGTTCTTAGGACAGACCATCTCACTTGACCCTTACAATAACTGTGCAGGACATGCAGTGGGAGGCGAAATAACTTGTCCAAGACCGCCAAGCTAATAAGGGGTTAGGACAGGGCCAAACTCATGTAAGTGTGAAGCTAGCTGCCCCACCAAGAGTGTCCAGCAGTCTGCTCTGCCGCAAGTCTGCCTCCTGGGCTCTGGATAATTCCTGGACTTCACCTGTGCTGGGCCTTTGTTCCCCAAGCCCTGGGCATGGCCTCGCCTGTCGGCTCTGCCCAGCCTGTGCCCACCAGGGGCCCCCAAAGTCTTCTCCTCCCACTGGTGCTCGCTGACTGCCCCTCATTCTCCCTGAAGCCTCAGACCACGTTCCATGGTCCCTGGTCTCATTCCTGTTCTTGCTCTGGGATTCTTGGCAACAACCTCTGCAGTTCTAGGAGCGCTGGCCCTGGGCTTGGAGGTTCTTGTCCGAAACTTGGCTAACAGCCGTGGTGATGCCAGGAATCCTTCTTGCCCTTTTGACCTGTGAGTTTTTGTTTTTGTTTTGTAGAGATGGTGTCATCTTTGCAAAAGGATATGTTAGCAAAGGATGAGGAAGTTCAACAACTAAAACAGGAGGTGAATCAACTAAAAAGTGAGAACAAAGAAAAGGATCAGCAGCTTGAAGCCCTCAACTCCAGAGTGAGTGTCGGGTCATCACCAAAGTGTAGCTTCAAAAAGCAAACACAGTGCAGTCACGTGTCTGCAAAGAAGTCAACTTCTTGGCAGCTTTTAAAGTACAGTATGTGGCTCAGAAGAGCATGATATATTTTCAAATGCAGCAGACATGTTTTAGCCCCTATGATAAATAAACCCCAGGAACAAACACACTTATTAGCATATATTGCTACTGCACAGCTTAATGTAAAACAGACTAAAATCTCTCTGTGAGCAAGGACAACCCACATGGCTCCATCATGGTCCCAGCACCGCTGGCTCTCATAACTGCCTTCAAATCACAACGTTTGAAGATCCAGATGCAAACACACAAACTCTCATTTCTTACCTAGACTTGGTAGGCAAGTGAAGAGTTTTTTAAATGGAACTTTATTTGCAAATCTTGCCTTCCATGCCAACTTTAGAATCCTGACTCTATAGGATAAGATTTCTCAGTATTTGGATGATGCATCTGTTTCTGCCAGTCAAGGCAGAAACCTCATAGCTTTCATCTCAGGTCGTAACTAAGGGATTCCCAGCAGCTGTCTGATGGATTAGCCAGGGCTGCACGGGTGTGGGGTGGAAACATCCTGAGGTTCCAAAGAAAAGGCCCGATACATAGTACCTGGTGCGCAGTACTACACCGAATATGGAACCGGCAAAAGGCATGAGCTTTGGAGTCTCAGACCTGGGTCCAATCCCAGAGCTTTCTCTTACTGTAACTTACTTGGCCTTTATTACCCCATCTGCGAAATGGGAATGACAAAATTGTTTTCCAAGACATGGGAGCCTGGTTTTAGCAGTGCTCCTCAGCCTCTGCCTCCATCAGCCGCCTGGCCAATGCCTCTGCCTTTGTTTCTGATGAGCAGAGTGCCCTCCTAGGCATGTGCACTCGCTGTTTTAGGTGAGAGGACTGCGTGTGTGTGCGTGTGTGTGTGTGTGTGTGTGTGTGTGTGTGTTGGGGAGGGGAGGGGTTGTGTGTGCGTGTGTGTGCGTGTGTTGGGGAGGGGAGGGGTTGCAGAGCTGGTGCTTAGTAGAAGGAATATGCACAGACAGCCCCTGCTTGGCTCCTCCACCTTCCTCAGTGCCTCTGTTTGATTATGTCCCCGTTTCCCCTTCCTTATGGACCTTAGAGTGAGGTCACTTTTCCTCTGGGTTCTTCCAGTCTTGTTTCTATATATTACCTAGAAATCAATCAGTCAGTTATTTTACAGTGAATTTACACTATGCATATTTTTTAAAATCATAAACACAATGACTTCCCCATGCTAATAAATCAACGCTCCTTTCATTGGTCTTAAAAGCCACACACTTTCTCCTGGATGTACACAGTGTTATAAAGTGATCTCCTGTTATAAACAACACTTGTGTTTG
>SJYV01000583.1:673083-738638 GCA_006410875.1 Neotragus pygmaeus | reverse complement strand
GTGTGTTGGGGAGGGGAGGGGTTGTGTGTGCGTGTGTGTGCGTGTGTTGGGGAGGGGAGGGGTTGCAGAGCTGGTGCTTAGTAGAAGGAATATGCACAGACAGCCCCTGCTTGGCTCCTCCACCTTCCTCAGTGCCTCTGTTTGATTATGTCCCCGTTTCCCCTTCCTTATGGACCTTAGAGTGAGGTCACTTTTCCTCTGGGTTCTTCCAGTCTTGTTTCTATATATTACCTAGAAATCAATCAGTCAGTTATTTTACAGTGAATTTACACTATGCATATTTTTTAAAATCATAAACACAATGACTTCCCCATGCTAATAAATCAACGCTCCTTTCATTGGTCTTAAAAGCCACACACTTTCTCCTGGATGTACACAGTGTTATAAAGTGATCTCCTGTTATAAACAACACTTGTGTTTGTTTTTTTTTTTCCCACTATTACTGACAGTTCTATGGAGTACATCCTTAAAGCTACAGATTCACTGATTTCTCTAATCATTGTCCTTAGGGTACATGTCTAAAGTGGGAATTTCTGGGTCAAAAGAAGGCACATCCATCCTTACGCTCTTAATGTCTGTTGCCAAAATGCCCTCGGAAAAGGCAGCTCCGTTTACCCCTTTGTGACCAACAGGGCAGTTGTGTCTTTGAGATGGAACCTGCACAAAAGCACTAAGATTGACCCAAACCCACTGGCCCTCCCTCGCCACTCCCGATGCTCACTGAGTGAAAATAGCTCAACTCCTCCACCCTAAGTACCCAGACTCTGTGGGTCTGGACTCTCCCTGTGGTGCAGTCTGCTGGCTTTTGAAGGGTAATTTAGATACTTTATTTGTCAGAACTCACAAGAGGGGTGAACCAAGAACAAGCACAGGATCCCTGTGCTTCCGTCACACGAAAGGTCTGGCTTCTCAGAATGCAGGGTGTGATTGAGCTGAACAGCAGAAGACAGCCTTGGGCGCGCACACAGGGACTTAGGGCCCCCAGTCAAGCCCACGTGACCTTGTTACTTTCCTCCCCAGTGCTCAGTGCTGAAAGAAGAGTTAAAGAAGGAAGATGCCCAGAAGGAGAACCTGGAAGCCCAAGAAAAAGAATTAAAACTCTACAAAACCGTGCGTTGCACCTCCTCACCCCTGGGTGTCCACAGAAAGCCTAGACTTTGACCTTCAGGGCTTTGGAGGGGTTCCTTGGCCTCTTAGCTAGTACAAACTCTGGGGCTTTAGGGATGTTTGTTTGTTCATGTAACTAACATAATTCTTTGATTTGCTTGCCTCAAAGAGACGGGTAGAAAACCTTGGAAAACGTACTCTCCTAGGATTTCATGGACAGTTGGCTCTAGGCCCCTCATCAGGTGCCCCTGGAGCTGGGCTAGAGTTGGGCTGGAGACCAGGACAGAAGGTGGCCAAGTGGCCACTAGATGCTGCTAGAAATTCACCATGGTCCCTGCCCCTGGACTTGTGACGCCCAAACTTTCATAATCTGCTGTCACTAGTTTTATCACAGCCGTGGGCACTGTTCTTGACAGGAAACTCCCCCTTAAGTATTGTCACTTAAATATCGACGCATTCAGTTTTACATCAGTTCATAAAAACAAAATAAAAAGCAGACATATCATTGGCTTTGTATGGAAGGTGAATGTAAAAATTAGTACAATGAAAAGATGAGCACTAAATGTGAATGTTCACCCTCTGCGCCAGTCCAGTCCTCAAGAACATCACTACGCATATATTTTCCATCTGTCGAGGCCATTTTCTTCTCTCAGGGGCACTGCTATTCCCTGTCTCAAATGGGAACAAAAAGAAAAAGCTCATTGTTCTTTTCTTCCAAGCTCTGCCCATGGTGTCTTCCAAATAACCCCTATTTAGACTGAACTCAAAATATATTCCAAGGAAGGAGAATCTAATGAGTGAATGTGTCCCTTGTACTGTTTAATCCAGAATCCATGCTGATCTTCAAAAGAAACTCAAATTTTCCCTCACCCTGCACTTTCAATGCATCTGTTGAAAGAAACCCTACTTTGCTTTAAAGATGTAGAAGCATCTCCCAAGGGAAAGAATTAAACTGATCTTAGGCTAGGTTTCCACCTTGACGAACCGGGTGAGGTGAGTTATGAAGTTGACTTCCCTGTTGTTGAAACTGTCTTAGCAAATCCACGGCATGGAGAAAGAAGTGAGAAAGCTCAGGGAGGAGTTGAAGAGGAGCAGTACGGAGCAGAACCTGATCTCTAAGACGCTTCGGGAAAAGAGCAAGGTATGGCAGGGATGGGTCGCCTTGGCAACCGCTCCAGGCTGGGTCTGCCAGACTCCAAAGTTCCCGTGTGTGACCACGAGCCGCTGCCTTCAATCATGAAATTACCCAGGAAAGAACTGACCCATTAATTCAAGTTTGTCAATGATGTTGTTCCGACTTAAATATTCTTATTGATTTGCGTGTGTGCCTGTCTTTGTGTTCTATCAGTCACTGGGAACTTTTTTTTTTTTAATCTCATCATGATTGTAGATTTGTGCGTTTCTTCTTTTAATATTGACAAATTTTGCTTTATATATTATGAGATTGTATTACTATGTGCATATAAATTTAGAATTCTAATATTTCCAGTAAACAAGACTTTTGATCATCATAAAATGGCTCTCTCTTTTTTTTTAAGGTCTCTTTTCATCTCTAGTAGTGTTTTCCCCTTAACATCATCTTTGTCATTTAGCGCCATCACTGGCTTGCTGCTGGTTAGAGTTTCCACAGCATATTTTTTTCGTACTTTCTCTGTTAATTTTTTTAACTTTTACTGATGTGTTTATCTTTGGCTGTGCTGGGCCTTTATTACTGCACACAGGCTTTCTCTGGAGATGGTGAGCAGGGACTGCTCTCTGGCTGCGGTACACCGGCTTCTCGTTTCAGTGGCTTCTTGTTGTGGAGCATGGGCTTTGGGCTCCAAGGGCTCCATAGTTGTGGCTCATGGGCTTAGTTGCCCTGTGGCATGTGGACTCTCCCGGGACCAGGGATCAAACCCTCTGCTTTGGCAGGTGGATTCTTAACCACTGGACCACCAGGGAAGTCCTATCTGTCAGTTTTTAAGTTTTAGACATATCGCTTCCAAATAGCATACCATTTTTACAAAATCCAGTTTGACAGTCTTTTACTTTCAGTCCGTTTATCTTATCTAATTACTCAAACACTGGGATTTAAATCTACTCTCTTGCCCAGTGCCAGTTGTACTATCTGTAACTATATTGCTTTTTCTCTCCTTTCTGGCCTCCTTTTGAGTTGACGGTTTTCTGTCATTCCACCTTCCCCCTCTATTAGCTTGGAAACATTTCAGTTTTTTACTATCCTTTCAATAATAGTAAGACAATAGTATTTTACCCTTGACTCGCAAAGATCTCACATTAATTGTTTTTCATTCTTCCATTGCTCTCTTAGTGGTCATCCTAAAGATTACAATGTGCATTCTTTTTTAATTAATTAACTTATTTCTTTGGCTGTGCTGGGTTTTGGTTGTGTATCATCACTGTGGCACGTTCGATCTTCAGTTGCAGCATGAAAACTCTTCATTTGTGGCATGTGGAATCCAGTTCCCTGACCAGGAATTGAACCCGGGCCCCTGGCATTGGGAGTGCAGAGTCTTAGCCACTGGACCACCACAGAAGTACTTACAATGTACATTCTTAACTTACCAAGATGTAGTATTAGTTGATAATTATGCAACATTCAGGAAACAAAGATCCTGGCATCTGGTCCCATCACTTCATGGGAAATAGATGGGGAAACAGTGGAAACAGTATCAGACTTTATTGGGGGGGGGGCTCCAAAATCACTGCAGATGGTGATTGCAACCATGAAATTAAAAGACGCTTGCTCCTTGGAAGAAAAGTTATGACCAACCTAGATAGCATATTCAAAAGCAGAGACATTACTTTGCCAANATGGAAGCAAACCCTACACATACCTTGGGGAAGAGTTTTTCAGAGTGAAAGAACAACAGGTTTAAGGCCAAGAGGGAAGAAATGGATTTGGTGTGTTTAAGAACAGAAAGATGACTGCTGTAACTGGAACATTATAGTGATTAACTAGTATAAGGGTAGGAAATGAGGTCAGAAAGGTAGGGGAATAAAAAGAGCCCATAACCTGTAGAGGTTTTTTGTTGACTGTGGCCTAAGGTGTTTGGGTTTTATTCACAGAGGAATGAAAAGCCATTGCTGAGCTAATAGTGGAAGCTGGGAAGGTAGAGACTGGCAGCAGTCAGGTGAGAGATAATGGTGGCTTTGACTAGGTGGTAGTAATGGACATATAGAGAAATAGTGATTTGACATATATTTGGAGATAAATTTTGTATACATTTTTCTATAAATTCAAGAAAGCAATTTCCAAAATCCTTTTCCACTAAAATTTTGGATATGATTTACTCATAATGGTTAATNTGACTAGGTGGTAGTAATGGACATATAGAGAAATAGTGATTTGACATATATTTGGAGATAAATTTTGTATACATTTTTCTATAAATTCAAGAAAGCAATTTCCAAAATCCTTTTCCACTAAAATTTTGGATATGATTTACTCATAATGGTTAATTACATTTACTCCTTGGATTTGGGACTAAGTTAAATAGAAAGGTGGTCCATTTTGCTGAAATGGACTGTACAGAGAGAGCACAATTCTGTAACCCCTGGATGTTAGCTAATACAGTATGTTTCTCAAGCCAGCCTTTAGGCCATGACCAATTTTGCTGCGTTGTTCTAGGAATCATTTTTGAAAACTCAGTCTCAGACAAGTCCCTGATTCTTTGTCTTATTCTTTTCTGCTTAAAATAGTTGGAATTGTCATCTTGTGATTGACTCTTTAGTAATATATATGCCACTTTTAATAAAAAGCATTGTATTTATATTTACTTAAGAAATAAGGTTAAATGAAGGTTAGCGCTTATTTGGTATTTAACCAAGTGAAGATTAAATGCCAACAAAAGATCAGAGAGGATGAGAACCCAAGATCGAATTAGTAATGTCTAACTTTCCCGATTTTTGGTACCTCAACCCCAAAACTGGCAGATAGAACCAGTGAGAGAATGAATTCGGTAAAATTAGGGGAATTAAGGTAAATGAAAATGAGATAATTTTCAGGTCAAGAAAATATTTTTAAATTGCTGAGGAAAATTACCAATCTGTTCAAGCACATCCATACTGTTTATAGACACTATTAATGCTTCCTTAGCTGATGAGATGAGGCAAATGGAACATTATACAACATATCCTAGGGGTAAAGCCAGAGCTTATTCACCTCAATACCAGATCCAAGAAGTCTGGGAACTTTTTGATATTCATTATTTGAGTTCTCGTAGCAGACTGCCTTGTACATGCCCAATCCGTGGCACAAATAGCCAAGAGACTGAGAGGTAGACTACCCCTCAGGCCACGAAGAATAGGAAGGAGTAGAGTCTTCTGCAGATAGCAAGGGTGTTCCAGCACTTTATCAGGCCTAAAAGTCACCCAGCTGTTCTTCCTCAGTATATATATCAGCAGCATTTCCATCTAATGATGCTGTCTATAAATCAATCTATTATTATTTTGACATTTTCTGCCATCAGAATGTTTATATTTTTGGCAAAGCAGCAGCCATTTTACTTCAGTCATATTAAAAATACTCCTTCTGCACCCTCCTTCATTGCTGGCAAAAGTGCAAGATGGCAAATGCAATTTACACTTTGACCCAGCAATCCCACTTCTGGGATTCTGTCCCACAAATGTTATGTCAAAACTCTGAAAAGACATATGCCAAGGTTATTAAATATATGTTCAATATATTTTGTTACCTGGGAATCGTTGGACAGCGGTTTTCCATGGGAATAGAAGCTGAAAACTACAAAGCTCCTTGAAGTTTTAGTTTGGAAGTGACACAGCATCAGTTCTGTAGCATTCTGTTAATGATGCAAGTCACCAGACCAGCTCAGACTCAACGGGTGGAGAATAGGTACCGTCCTCTGGATGGGAGAACCAACGTTAACCACTCGGCAAAGGAAGGAGGGTATATATCATACCAAAGGAATTTGTGGCCATGTTTTACCATATGCCACAGATGAATACTGCAATATTTCTAGGTAGAATAATTCCTGGGATTGGTCTCAAAAAAAAAAAAAATGCATTGGGTGAATTGTGAGTAGAGATGAAATGAGACAGACCATAGGTTGATAATTGTTAAAGCTGAGTGAAGTGTACCAAGGGTGTTTATTACACTATTTTTTTTTAATTTACTTAAATTCAACAGAAGAAAAAGCAACCTATGGCTGAATATAAGAACATGTGTGTATCAGAGATTGCTTAAAAGACTTAATATTTTTTGAAAATATGAAAAAACATTGTTAGAATAGTTTTTTAGACTCCCTATTATGAAAGGAGATAACACATATTTCTTCTTACTTCTCCTTTCCTCCTCCCTTGATGTCTGGTAATAATTATTTTTCTATTGGTAGAGTTAGGAATACAGTTTGATAATCCATAATCCCCATATTTCTTCAGTTTTACTTCTGTATTTAAGTAGTATAGAGAGGAAGGATGAGAACTAAGCTTTAAGGCACTCCAGTGTTTAGCATTCAGAAAGAGGGGAAGGACACAGAGGAGGCAGAGAAGCAGCAGACAATGAAGAAAACTGGTCTAGAAGTCAAGTAGAAAAAGTATTTCAAAATGTGGAGAAACCGTGTAGTCATACAGTTGATAGGATAATTCAGTATTTACTATTAAATTTAGAAATATGGGGACCATTAAGACACCCTGATAAGAGTAGTTTCAGTGAAAGAGCAGTGACAACAGTGAGATTGGGGTTAGCCTGAAGAGTAACTGTGGAGAATCAGAAGTGGAGACATTGTAAGATACCTTTTATTTGTGTCCCTTTTAATTTAGCTTAAAGGGAACAGTAAAATACTGCTGGAGGAGGGTTAAAGATGGAGCTTTTTTGTTTGTTTTGAATTTTAAGGTGCGACTATCATAGCACACTTTACACTGCAAAGAGAGGAACTGTTGTAGAAATGGGGTCCTTAAGAGAGGATGGGATCCAGTGTTCAAGTGGAAGGACTGGCCTTAGATAGGACCATGGACAATTTATCCATAGTACGTGAGAATGAAAAGTCGGGAAGAGGTGTGGAAGGTTTGAATAGAGAAAAGTAACCATATCAAAACTTAGACATACAAACATGTTTCTTCCATATGGTCACCATAAAAAACTACATTTCTGCATATTCTGTTGCACAAAGAAATTATCTTTAGAGGCTATGGCATATTGTTATTAAGAGATCTGTATTACTTAGGATGCAGGCTGAGACAAAGAATCAACCTTAACAACGGACTGATGGGCTTGTTTTTTAATACAATAGCCAGGAAGTAGGAATCCCAGGTTGGCTGATTCTGTAATCCTCATCATGCTACTTCCATTTTTAGGTCCAAAATGGCTTTTCATCTCCTGACATAAAGTCCACATTCCAGCAGTAAGGGAGGGAGAAGGGGAAGCAAAGAGGAGCATGTATACACCCATCATTTTAGGAGCATTCACTGGAAGTAATGCAAATGATTTTCACTCATTCTTTTGATCCAAAAGAATATGGCCACCTAACTGCAGAGAAAGCTAGAAAATGTGGTCTTTGTTCTGGGCAGCCAAGTGCTTACCTAAAAATTTAGAAATTCTTAATTTGAAGGAAAAAGAGTAATAGATATTAAGGGACAGCTGGCAGTTCTTGACATAATTTTCAGAGATGATTTTGAATTTGGGAACATAACAAAAAGTCATTTGGAGCCAGAGTCTGTTTAAGCTGGGCAATACTAAAGCTACCAGTTGTAAGTTTAGTTAATAGTAATATATCAGTGTTGGTTTCTTAGTTTTGATAAATGTGCCACAATAATATGAGAACATTAGGGGAAACAAACTGAGTAAGGAGTGTATAGAAACTCTGTGTACAATTTTTGCAACTTTTCTGTAAATTTAAAAGTTTTCCCAAATAAAAATTTTATTCAAAACAGTAACGAAAAAGGTCTACCTGAGAAATTCAAAAGTTGCTTGTGAATCATAGAATAGAGCTTTCAAATATTTATCAAGTGTGTAGCATACCATGTCTAAATTTGTGCTCCAACTTGTTTCAAAAAAGATTGGAGGAATTAAAGTTCCATTTAATAGTTGTTATAGTAATAAAAGCAATTATAACGATACTAACATTTTTAAACTTAGTCACTGTGCTACGAAGCTTATGTGGGTTATGTTATTTAATCCTGCACCAGTCCTATGAAATTGATGCTACTGGCCTCATTTTACACATGCACAATCAAATATACATTATTGAATCCCTCTCAGTCACAGAACCTGTGAACACTGGAGGTAAGTGTGAACCCAAGCCTACTTTTGTGTTATGTTTATAGCAAAATATACCAAAATAGAATGTTTAGCCTTCAAGGTATATTTCAATAGGGGTCTTTGTATATGTATCTTTTTCAGTGAATATTAAAAGTTTTTCTTTTTTTTTTAATTACAAAAGTATCTCTGAGAATGCTGACAAAGTAAAATCTAGAGAGGATGTCTGTTAACATTTGGTGCATTTCTTAAGTTCTTCCCTTTTATTTTTCAAACAAAATTGGGATCATACTGCATGTATTAATTTGTATTCTATTTGTATGCCGATGACATTATATAGTATTATCCTATACATTATACAGTATAGCACTATACTATATTACATAGTATATTATACATTGTGTATACATTGTGTGTTAATTGAAAACATGAGTTTGAGTTCCTATGTAGTGTTCTGTTGCCAGAATATGTCCCAAAATCTATTCACCTATTCCTCTTTTATGGCCTAAAAATTAACTATTATGGCCTAAAAAAATCACAACATTGTGATGAATATTCTGTATAATCCCTTATGTACATCTCCCTAATTCCTCAAAATACATTTTTAGAAACCAAATTATCGGATCAAAAAGTATACACATTTTTAAGGCTCCTCATACATTTTTCATATTGTTTTTAAAAACTACAACAATTTTTTAGTTTCACTAATAACTTTTAAGTATTTTTCTCATCATGAACACTTCAATCCTAGGTATTAATAACTTTTTTGGCATATATTCTCTGAGATACTTAAAATAGTCTAATCTATGTTATAATAATACCTTATAACTGTTACTGGCCAAGTGATAACTGGGCCAAGGTCAGCATCATCCATTTGTTAAATCTTGCTTGCACTAGGAATGGTTATGGTCTCTCTCTAGATTCAAATAGTAGTTTCCTAGGAAATCAAAAATTCTATTAAGCATTGAATTTAGAAGCACCAATCTGATGGTGGTAGTACAAATTATTTTTTGTCACTAGTTAACAACGTTCTTCCAGATTTGAATTTTAGCTTTAAAACACTTAATGGACTTAAATTTTCAAATAGGTTTTTAAAATTTTAAATATATTTTGTTGATAATGTTATTTCAGAGAAACCTATAGAAATCAGTGCAAAATTTTTAACTGTTGGCTCTTTCTAGTAAATTTTTTTATGTCCCAGTCTCTGTTAGGTATTTCATAGATAGACTTTTGATAATTTCATTTATTTTAATATGATGTTCCACTGAATTTGGTAAAAGAGACAAAGTTGAGATAATTTAGTGAGAGAGTCTTTTAACATTGAAATTCTTACATTTTATTGATAATAGCTTTGCTTTTGGTGATGCTGTCATTGAAAATTTTTTCTTTGGTGAAATATTAATACATTATAACTATTTTTTTTTAAAGGAGATTAAGATTTCATTTTGTTTAATCTGAAGTTCCAATGAAAGTGTGGGAGAGTGTGTGTGTGTATGTGTATATGTTTGATCAGTAACTCCCTGGTGTTAAATTAGAGTATTTAAATTCGTGAAAGTAGTAGTAAAATGGGCTATTGGCCTAATGACTTTATAATTTAATACCTATCAGTGTTTTAAATTAGGAATAATCATCTATATCATGGATATAGATGCATGTGTTAAATGCAGAATGACTGATTTCTTAAGTTAATTCTGATAAGAGTGTTCACACTTTGGAAACACAAATTTCTCCAATATCTGAGCTTAAATTAATTTTTTATGGAAACAAGTATTTCACCCCCTCCTATATTTGTCAGGTTACCCTTACTTTTTAATCTTGTAAGAGATTGTTGGCCTAGTCTAACTTTCTTGACTGCCTTTCTTTCCCATTGTTTATTCAGCTGTATGTTCAAAGTCTTATTTAACAAAACACTGCACATGTATAACATTTTCATTGGAGTAGTGCTCTCAATCACCTGGAAGAAAGAAATTGTATTAATTCAATATAGCGGTATCATTATTTTTCTACAAAACTTATTTTTAGAATAAACCTTTTAATTTGTCTGGAAAAGCAGTTCAAATAGATTCTTGCAAAAATATTAGCTTGTAGTAGCTGTTTTGTATTTGTTGAAAAAATAATGCATTTTTCATATATATCTTTTCCTGGTGACTGCCTTTTGACACTGTTTTAAGTTTCTCGTTAGAGGTAAATAAGTCTTCTCAGATGATAGGCAAGGTTATAGATATAGATAATATCTATATCATGCTATAGATCCATGATAACTTGATACTCACTTGTATCAAGTAACAATTTCAATGTATTTTACCCATGTATAGAAATATATGATTAACAGTTCCTTTANAGCTGAGTACCGAAGAATTGATGCTTTTGAACTGTGGTGTTGGAGAAGACTCTTGAGAGTCCCTTGGGCTGCAAGGAGATCCAACCAGTCCATTCTAAAAGAGATCAGTCCTGGGTGTTCTTTGGAAGGAGTGACACTAAAGCTGAAACTCCAGTACTTTGGCCACCTCATGCGAAGAGTTGACTCATTGGAAAAGACTCTGATGCTGGGAGGGATTGGGGGCAGGAGGAGAAGGGGACTACAGAGGATGAGATGGCTGGATGGCATCACGGACTCGAAGGACATGAGTCTGAGTGAACTCCGGGAGTCGGTGATGGACAGGGAGGCCTGGCGTGCTGAGATTCATGGGGTCGCAAAGAGTTGAACACGACTGAGCAACTGAACTGATGCCCTTCTCCTTGACATTGCAGTGAATTTAGAACACGCTGACTTCACTTGACCCCTCCAGATTTGTAAGTCATTGCTGTCATTTTCTAAACTCCTCTCTATAGTTATAGTCAGTATCATATGCGCACATTACTCTTACTGTTCTTGTCTTTTCTGCATCTCTGATTATCCATCTGCATTCATTTTTCTTGTCCCTGAAGAATACCCTTTAGTGTTTTCCTTCACTGTAGCTCTGTTGATGACAGTCTCAGATGTGTCTGTGTGTCTATCTTGAAATGTATATTTAACCTTCATTCTTAAAATACATTTGACTGCCTATTGAATTCTACAGTGGCAGCTCTTTTCTTTTGGCACATTAGAAACAGCATTAGGTATGTCACTGCTGTCTTTTGGCTCCTGTTATTCCTATTTAGAAGTCATCTATAAGCCTTATTGTTGCACCTTTGCAAAAGATTTTCTTTTCCTTGGATTCCCAGCAGTTTTATTATGATTTATCTAGGTGCAGATCCATTTTTCTTTGCCCTGTTCAGAGCTCATCAGGGCTTCTTGAGTCCCTGGCTTGGTGTTTTGCACTAGTTCTGGCACTCAGGCTCTATTGCACACAGGCAGTGGGGCGCGACCAGGGCTTTCGAACAGAGAACCAATATGTGACATTCGCAGCTAATAATGGTGAAAATGATAGCTGCAGTTTCTCATGGACTGGGCATTACCACCAAACATTTCATCTCTTTTCCCTCTTCACAACAGCACCATGACCTAGAGATCATCCTCCCCATTTTACAGATGAGAAAGTCGAGACCGCTTGTTAACTAGCAGTGTAACTAGCCCAGTCGCATAGTTTTGGCCGACTCCAGGTTGGTCTGACTCCAATCACTATTGTGTAGCCAACAGCCATGTGCTACTGTTTACACTGATATTAATCAAATTTAAATACACTTTGAAATTCATTCCCTCAATCACACCAGCCCCTGTGTTGAGCACTGGATCACCAGATGTGGTTTGTGGCTGCTGTATTAGATGATACAGATTCGGAGCATCTGTATCGTTGTAGAAAGTTCTGTAGGTCAGAGCTGCCCTACAGCTGGCTAACCCTCACAGTACCGCAAGGCCCTAAACTAGAAGCGAGGAGGCCAGTTGCCACAGCCCAGCATGTCACCTAAGAGGGATGGGAGGACAGGCGTAGAGAGCATCAGGTGTGACGGAGGGAGCAGGGCAGCCCCTGAAGTTGCCTGAGGCTCAGGAGTGGGAATGGGGGGCTGTTCGTGGAGAACACAGATAAGGGCAGAGTCCAGGGTTGGACTTGCTTCTGTGGTGTATGGAAATGCAGCTGAAATACAAGTCAGAGCATGTTCAGATCTGGAAGGAAACTAAGGCCCCAGAGAGGTGGCTTTTCCAAGGTACCTAAGCCGGGTAGTCGCTCTACCTCGGTACTACTCTACTCAGAGGAAAGCTCCAAAGAGTTCTTCTGGGTCTTTTATTACATCTCTGTGATCCCCCTTGTCAGATCCCTAATCAACACGGCCCATGGGATTTGTTTCAGCACAAAGTCTTTCCATTTATTTATGAGCGTTTGCCTGGTTTCCTGTTGGTGCCAGAGCCCTGGGCTCAGTAGATATGTCCGTGAAATGATTAGATGTGTCCCTGAAATGAGCAGCTGCAAGGCCCACACTTGCCAGCAGATGGTAGCATCAAGCACTCTCAAGCTCACCTCAGCTTGCCCCGTTACCCAAGCAAGGGAGGATTAAACAAGCAAGCTTCTGCACTTCAAACACCTTGTTTTGCAGGCTGCGATTCTTAATAGACGTTACTGAGCAAGCCTCTAGAGAGGTTTCCAGCAGTGGGTGTGCTCAAAGTGGTAATGACAAATAGTTATGATGATAAACACAGTAATAACACTGACCAAGGACCTTTCGTGGAGTCTCAGAAGGAGGCTGCATGGCAGATATTCCCGTTCACTTTTTTTTTTAATATATTTATTTATTTGGTTGCACAGGATCTTAATTGCTGCACGTGGGATCCTCTATCTTTGTTGTGGCCTGTGGGATCTAGTTCCCTGACCAGGGATCAGACCTAGGTGCCCTCCATTGAGAGCAAGGAGACTTAGCCACTGGACCACCAGGAAATTCCCCACCCACCTTTTATAGGTCACACCAATATTTACCACACTCACAGACCTGTAAGCACTATTCCAAATATTTTTAATTCCCACAATAACTCTGTGCTGCAGTGCAGGTACCATCATCCCCATTTGACAGATGAGAACACTGAGTCACAGAGCAGTGAAATCACTTTCCCAGGGTCACACATCTTGCTAGGGACCAAGCTGGGAGTCTGTGATAGGACACAGTTGCGCCCAGGGTGCAGAGCTCAGCCCCTTCCCAGGGGAGGGAAGATACAGTATCTCCCTGTGCGTTTATCTCCACCCTGTGTATGCCCATGACCCCTGCCACAGGGCCACAGCTGTCCCTACCCCTCAAGGACTCCCCCACTGCCATTAGCACACCCCCCCCAAGAAGAGTTCCCCCAGAGGGCGTGATGATCACATTAGCAGCAAGCCCATGCTTTCATCATCCTTTCAGGTTGAAGAGAAGCTTCAGGAGGACTCCAGAAGGAAATTGCTTCAGCTGCAAGAAATGGGGAACAGAGAAAACCTCATTAAAGCCAATTTGGAAAGGGCAGTAGGTCAGGTAGGCGTGCTGCCAAGCCCCTTCATGGCCCATCGCTCTCCACGGAGCCCTGCGCCCAAGCGGCCGGCGGGGAGGAGTGAGGAGGAGGATGGCCTGGTTTAATTTCACCCACTTGTCCCAGGGGACAGGACTCCCGAGTCCCAGTGGATGTCACTAAAAAGGGTTTTTCTGCTGGGAAGCTGCCCACACTGGTGTCTGCCATCACCTGAGACCCTGACCAAGCAGCCAGTCCCAGGTCAAGGCCCACCCCGGTAAACCAGTGGAGTGGATCCCTCGTAGGGAGGGGTTGAGCCTTTCCACCACAGTGGTGTTTCTAGCACTTTCTCCTTCACGTTTTTCTGTCTTGACATTTACAGCAATCTTTCTTCCTCTGGGCCTCCAAACAGATGCTCTAGTCAGTATCCACAGGGGAGGCCACTTTCTGTTTGTGTTTGTTTTGTTCTGTTTTGTTTGGCCAAGCCACATGGCTTGCAGGATCTTAGTTCCCCAACCAGTGATCAAACCCGTGTCCCCTGCAGTGGAAGAACAGATTCTTAACCCCTGAACCACTAGAGAGGTCCCACCACTTTTCTTAATGAAGTATTAATAATATGCATGTCAAGAAACAACAGTTAGAACTGGACATGAAAGAACAGACTGGTTCCAAATTGGAAAAGGAGTATGCCAAGGCTGTATATTGTCACCCTGCTTATTTAACTTATATGCAGAGTACATCATGTGAAACGCTGGGCTGGATGAAGCACAAGCAGGAATCAAGACTGCCAGGAGAAATAATCAATAACCTCAGATATGCACATTAACACCACCCTTATGGCAGAAATCACAGAAGAACTAAAGAGATGAAAGTGAAAGAGGAGAGCGAAAAAGTTGGCTTAAAACTCAACATTCAGAAAATGAAGATCATGGCATCAGGTCCCATCACTTCATGCAAATAGATAGGAAAACAATGGAAACAGTGAGAGACTTTACTTTGGGGGCCTGCCAAATCACTGCAGTTGGTGTCTGCAGCCGTGAAATTAAAAGATGCTTACTCCTTGGAAGAAAAGCTATGACCAACCTAGATAGCATATTAAAAAGCAGAGACATTACTTTGCTAACAAAGGTCTGTCTAGTCAAAGTTGTGGATTTTCCAGTAGTCACATATGGATGTAACTTGGACTATAAAGAAAGCTGAGCACCAAAGAATTCATGCTTTTGAACTATGGCGTTGGAGAAGACTCTTGAGAGTCCCTTGGACTGCAAGGAGATCCAACCAATCCATCCTAAAGGAAATCAGTCCTGAATATTCATTGGAAGTACTGATGCTGACACTGAACCTCCAATACTTTGGCCACCTGATGCAAAGAACTGACTCAGTGGAAAAGGCCTTGATGCTGAGAAAGATTGAAGGCAGGAGGAGAAGGGGACAACAGAGGATGAGATGGTTGGATGGCATCACTGACTTGATGGACATGAGTTCGAGTAAGCTCCGGGAGTTGGTGATGGACAGGGAAGCCTGCTGCAGTCCATGAGGTCTCAAAGAGCTAGACAGGACTGGGCGACTGAACTGAACTGTATAGTAGAATTAATAATAGAACCCAGATTATCACAGCTCATGCCAAATGGAAATTGGCAAGGTGGGGAGCAGGCTCTGACTCAGCAGGTCTGGGGGTGCCATCTCCCAGGCTCTGACCCAAGATGGCCCAGCAGCCCTTCCTCTTACATGTGGCGCAGACATGATGGCCAGAACATGCAAACAAGGCCTCAAAAAAAACTAAGGGAGGGCAGACGCAATCCCAGGATGGGGCACTGCCCCTGTGGAAGGTGGCCCACCCAGGGCAGCCCAGCTTGGACCCCTCCACAAGGCACCCTCTCCTGGCAGCCATGGCTCCAGGAAGACAAGAACATTTTGCATGTGTGTGTGTTTGTGCTTCTCTTTTTCTGGGCGGATGAGTCCACCTTGTCCCTCATTGGATTCTCAGAAGGGTCTGAAAACTACCCAGAAAGGTTAAGAACCACAGTCCTTAAAGGAGCACTGCAGCCCAGCTCCCAAAGCCCTTCCCTGTGGCGGCATCCAAGCCTGAACCAGCAGTATGACCAGCATCGTCCCCCACGCTGAACTCCAGAAGCACCCACAGGTTAAATGATGACAATAGTGCCTCTTGGCAGGTGTTAAAGCCTCTTCAACAAACATCCACACCGTTACCCCCAGTGTCCTCTCTCCTGCAGGGCACTGACCCCTTACCAAGGGAGAGAGCCCACAGCTCTGGGCTTCCCTTGGTGCACCTGGGCTACCCCTCCCCCTGCCAGCCCTCTGCTCCCTCAGCACACACCCACCTTGAGGACATGATCTGTGCCGCTTGCCAGGAGCCTGGTCTTGCCTCCAGCCAAAGCTCATTCAGGAAGACACAGAGACTCCTCCAGGACTCAAAAGAGTAAGGATGAGGCCTCTCTGTGCTGCCCTGGCATTCCCACATCACCCTCTTGTCCACAGCCAGCTCCCTGCCTGAGACCATGCCCTTCCCTAGGCAAGTGACTCCAGGACAGACTCCCGTTGTCCAGCAGGACCTGTCCCTCCACTCAGAGCAGTCCCATAGGGTGCCTCTTGTGGTGATGTGGGCCATCACCCATGGGGCCCTGCCTACATAACCTCTTCCTCAGGCAAGTTAAGACCCTCCCCTTGGTCATGAAACCAACAGACAGCCCGGAATCCCTCAGATCACCCAGCTGGCTCCCGGCAAGCTGATTGCAGAGCTGTCTTTAGGAGAGTCATAATTCCTCTTCTTGGCTTTTCAGAACTTCCTGGTGTGTAGCAAACTCCTGTGTCTTGGACCCGTTGACATTCACATTGATTCCCCAGCTGTTCTGGTCCTTCAGGGCTCTATTTTAGAGTCTTTTGTGACCACGTTTTGCCCATGAGCCAAAAACCCGAGCCAAGGGCCATCATGTTGGTAAACTTTCAGAGAGGGTTGGGCTTGTTTGCCTCTCAGGCCTCTCACGAGCCTGGGACACCTTGAACTTGTCATTCTAGAAGCCCTGATTCTAATGTAACTGTATTCTTTCATCAACCATAATCTGAAGACACCAGCACCAGGGAGATAGTCAATAAAAGCTGGCCAAACTGAAGGCGAGGACTTTGAACACCTGCCAAGTCAGTTGTTTCTGTTACAAGCATTCGATGAACACTTACTGAGTGCCTGCTGGGTGCCAGGCTCTGGGGACCCTGAGGGGAGTACAGCAGGCGTCATCTTCAGGACACGAGGCCTAAGGCACAAAATGGCAGCAGGCTGCTCCTCCTTCTCTCCCCGGGCACCCTGGCTGATTATACAGTTTACTCGGCTTGCCAGTCTCAATATTTATCTCACAGCCTGGTGCCAGCGTACCAATTATGGAAGAGTGCTCCCAGCCCCAGACTTCCCACTGGATAATTGGCAATGAGTGGCTCTTCTGAGGGCCTGAGATGTATGTGAGCTGCCCACGCACATCGGCTGGGTTAGGCGGGCATGCCTGAAAAGTCATTAAAACCTACTGTCCCCCTCTCTTGTGTGGGCACTGCCCCTTCCAGTGAGAGCTGAAGGTGTTAATAATCCGTTTGCGTGTGTGCTTAGTCACTTGGTCGTGACCAACTCTTTGCAACCCCATGGAATGTAGCCAGCAGGCCCCCTCATCCGTGCAATTTTTCAGGCAAAAATACTAGATTGGGTTGCCATTTCCTACTCCAAGGGATCTTCCCGACCCAGGAGTTGTACCCACATCCCTTGTGGCTTCTGCATTGGCAGGCGGGTTCTTTACCACTAGGACCACGTGGGAAGCCCCAACCATAGTGACCATTAATGGTGTGCAGAGCCTTCTAACCGGTTTCTCCCAGACGCAGCAGTGGACGCGCCTCCTCAAGCCTTGTGGCTGCAGCTGCACCACTCATTCCATCACCTTCCCTTTCTTTGTGCTGCAGCTGGAGCATTTCAGAAGTCAGGTCATCAAGGCCACCTACGGACGAGCGAAGCCATTCCAGGACAAGCCCGTCTCTGATCAACAGGTTCTTCTCTCTTCCCCACTTTCTTCCTCGGGGACCCGGGACTCCAGACACTGGGAGCATATGTTTCTGTTTTTTGTTGGTGGCGAATATTTTTCATACTGTTGCTACACCATGAAGATTTGTTTTGATATTCTGGGATTTCCTGGCTTTTAGAGTAGAAGCCAGTTAAACTCCCTTGAAGTGTTTCTGTGAAAATCAAATGGAACCACCCAGGCCTGTGTCTGGTCTCCAGGCCTGCATGGTCCACCTCCGTTAGTCCCACGAGGAAAGAGCCTCGCCGTAGAGCAGGCGTCCTGGCTCGTTCCTCCTAAAGAGGGCAGCCGGCAGCAAGGATGTGCCTCTGGCTGTAAGGACTGACTTGTCATTCTTCCGTTTGTCCCCTCCAACCCTGTGTCGGCATGCGGGTAAAAAATTCACACCATGGACTGCTCTTGGATAGCCTAGCCTTCTCTTTTGGGCACCACAGCATCAGGCTCAGTGTGATGAATCACTCCCAGAGTTCCGAAGAATCTAGAATACACGCAGGGCCACATGACAAGCCTTTGGATCTTAAAAATCATCTCTGACCCTGGGAAACATGCCCTGGTGACAGAGCTGAGATTCCCTCCAGAGCCATCACCCAAACGTGCCAGGACCTCCCTCCCCAACCCTGCGGAGATGGGAGCTCAAGCCCATGCCCTCCCCCAACCCAGGGCCCCTCCCGCCAGAGCCACCCTGCAATGTCAATCTTTTTTTTTTTTTTTTTTCTTTTTCCCATTAGTTAATAGAGAAGATCACTCAGGTCACTGAGGACAACATCAACTTTCAGCAGAAAAAGTGGACCCTGCAGGAGACCCAGCTCGGCCTCTGCCAACAGGAGGAGGTCACAGACAGCGTTGAGAAGCTGAAGAAGGCCTTAGACAGTTGCCAGGTGCCCTCCTCTGCTTCTCACCCACGCCCGCCGTGGCTCACGTTGTGCTCCTTGTTCAGGAAATCGTCCGGCTCTCCTTTTCTGCCCACCTTCTCTCTTGCTGGAGAAATCTGTTTGAGGTAGAAAACGAAAGACCTCAAAAACTGCCTCCCAGGTGAACTTGGTGTGGCCAAGAAAAAGCTGCCCGACACTCCCCTTTGGGAGGCCCCTGGACCTCAGGGGAAGAAATGTTGTTTAGTCACTCAGTCGTGTCTGGCTCTTTGCGATCCCGTGGACTGCAGCACGCCAGACTTCGCTGTCTTCACCGTCTCCTGAAATTTGTTCAAACTCATGTCTGTTAAGTCAGTGATGCCATCCAACCATCTCATCCTGTCGCCCCCTTCTCCCCTTGCCCTCAAAATAGCCCTGGGTTATTTCCAGAGAAACCAAGAAAACATCCTGCTCTTTATTTGCGTTTTTCTTTTTTGTCCCAGCAATGGAAAGGCTGCTCCTACCCTAGTCGCCTTTGACTCTGGAGGAGACAAGACTGGTTCTGACCAACCACTACCCCCCACCTCTCAGCCCCCACCCGGAGAACCAGCTTTATCAGAGCAGGCAGCTGCTTCTGCTTTCTCTGGAAATAAGCAGCTGCTATTTGGGGAGTCTGTGAATGTTGGCTTGTCAGCACTCTTTCAAGTCAGGAAATCGGACTTTCTGACCAGCTTGTGTGTTGATCTCAGCAGGAATTTTGTAGCCAAATTTGGTTCTCGTTTCAGCCAAATCGTCCTTGGCAATTTAGCTTTGGAATTGCCTGTACCTAAACATGGGATCTCTTCCTTTCTCTGTTTTTGTTTTTGTTTTTAATTTTGTTTATTGGCTGCACCAGATATTATTTGCAGCNACCAACTCCTGGGGCTTACTCAAACTCATATCCATCCAGTCAGTGATGCCATCCAGTCATCTCATCCTCTGCCATCCCCTTCTCCTCCCACCTTCAATCTTTCCCAGCATCAGGGTCTTTTCAAATGAGTCAGTTCTTTGCATCAGGTGGCCAAAGTATTGGAGCTTCATCTTCAGCATCAGTTCTTCCAATAAATATTCAGGACAGATTTCCTTTAGGATGGACTGGGTGGATCTCTTTGCAGTCCAAGGGACTTTCAAGAGTTTTCTCCAACACCGCAATTCAAAACCATCAATTCTTCAGCACTCAGCTTTCTTTATGGTCCAACTCACATCCATATGTGACTACTGGAAAAACCATAGCTTTGACAGGACAGATGTTTGTTGGCAAAGTAATGTCTCTGCTTTTGAATATGCTGTCCAAGTTCATCATAGCTTTTCTTCCAAGGAGCAAGCGTCTTTTAATTTGATGGCTGANCATATGTGACTACTGGAAAAACCATAGCTTTGACAGGACAGATGTTTGTTGGCAAAGTAATGTCTCTGCTTTTGAATATGCTGTCCAAGTTCATCATAGCTTTTCTTCCAAGGAGCAAGCGTCTTTTAATTTGATGGCTGAAGTCATCATCTGCAGGGATTTTGGAGCCCAAGAAAATAAAGTTTGTCACTGTTTCCATTGTTTCCCCATCTATTTGCCATGAAGTAATGGGACCGGATGCCATGACCTTCGTTTTGTGAATGTTGAGTTTTAAGCCAGTTTTTTCACTCTCCTCTTTCACTTTCATCAAGAGGCTCTTTAGTTCCTCTTCACTTTCTGCCATAGGATGGTGTCATCTGCATATATGAGGTTATTGATATTTCTCTCAGCAATCTTGATTCCAGCTTGAGCTTCATACAGCCTGGCATTTCACATGATGTACTCTCCATGTAAGTTAAATAAGTAGAGTGACAATATGCAGCCTTAACATACTCCTTTCCCGATTTGGAACCAGTCTGTTGTTCCATGTACAGTTCCAACGGTTGCTTCTTGATCTCCATACAGATTTCTCAGGAGGCAGGTAAGGTGGCCTGGTATTCCCATCTCTTGAAGAATTTTCTACAGTTTGTTGTGATCCACACAGTCAAAGGCTTTGGCATAGTCAATAAAGCAGACGTAGATGTGATTCTGGAACTCTCGCTTTTTTGATGATCCAGCATATGTTGGCAATTTGATCTCTGGTTCCTCTGCCTTGTCTAAATCCAGCTTGAATATCTGGAAGTTCATTCACATACTGTTGAAGCCTGGCTTGGAGAATTTTGAGCATTACTTTGCTAGCATGTGAGATGAGTACAATTGTGCCATAGTTTGAATATTCTTTGACATTGCCCTTCTTTGGGGTTAGATTGAAAACTGACCTTTTCCAGTCCTGTGGCCACTGCTGAGTTTTCCCAATTTGCTGGCATGTTGAGTGCAGCTCTTTCACAGCATCATCTTTCAGGATTTGAAATAGCTCAACTGGAATTCCATCACCTCCACTAGCTTTGTTCATAGTGATGCCTCCTAAGGCCCAATTGATTTCACTTTCCAGGATGTCTGGCTCTAGTCTAGTGATCACACCATCATGATTNTCTGATTTACCTTGATTCATGGACCTAACATTCCAGGTTCCTATGCAATATTGTTCTTTACAGCATCAGACTTGACTTCCATCACCAGTCACATCCACCACTGGATGTTGTTTTTGCTTTGGCTCCATCTCTTCATTCTTTCTGCAATTGTTTCTCCATTCTTCTCCAGTAGCATATTGGGCACCTATTGACATAGGGAGTTCAGCTTTCAGTGTCCTATCTTTTTGCCTTTTCATACTGTTCATGCGGTTCTCAAGGCAAGAATACTGAAGTGGTTTGCCATTCTCTTCTCCAGTGGACCATGTTTTGTCAGAACTCTCCACCATGACCTGTCCATCTTGGGTGGCCCTACCTGGCATGGCTCATAGTTTCACTGAGTTAGACAAGGCTGTGGTCCCTATGATCAGTTTGATTATTTTTTGTGATTGTGGTTTTCATTCTGTCTGCCTTCTGATGGATAAAGATAAGAGGCTTATGGAAGCTTCCTGATGGGAGAGACAGACTGAAGGAGAAACTGGGTCTTGATTTGATGGGCGGGGCTATGCTCAGTAAATCTTTAATCCAATTTTGTCTTGGTGGGTGGGGCTCTGTCCCCTCCCTGTTGTTTGACCTGCAGTCAAACTATGGTGGAGGTAATGAAGATAATGGCTACCTCCATGCAAGGTCCTCTGCATGCACTGCTGCACTCAACACCCCCAACCCTGCCACAGGTCACCGCCGACCCATGCCTCTGCTGGAGACTCCTGGACACTCATGGGAAAGTCTGGGTCAGTCTCTTGTGGAGTCACTGCTCCTTTCTCCTGAGTCCTGGTGCACACAAGATTTTGTTTGTGCCCTCCAAGAGTCCGTTTCCCCAGTCCTGTGTAAGTCTGGTGGCCCTATGGTGGGGTTAATGGCAACCTCCTCCAAGAGGGCTTATGACATACCCAGGTCTGCTGCATCCAGAGCCCCTACCCCTGTGGCAGGCCACTGCTGACCTGTACCCTGCAGGAGACACTCACGCACTCAAAGGCAGGTCTGGCTCAGTCTCTGGGGTTTCCTGGTGCACACAAGGTTTTGTTTGAGCCCTCCAAATGTCTCTGGCAAGTATGGGGTTTGATTCTAAACATGATTTCACCCCTCTTACCATCTTGCTGGGCTTCTCCTTTGCACTTGGACGTGAGGTATCTTTTTTTGGTGGAATCCAACCTTCTCCTGTTGATGGTTATTCAGCAGTGAGTTTTAATGTTGGAGTTCTTGCAGGAAAAGATCAGCACATCCTGTGATAGGATAGGATGGGCAGTTACCAAAAAATCACTCACATGTAAAACTTTAATGGGGACAATTGCTTTGAAGAAGAAGTGCAGGGCTCTGACTTGGACCGGGAGGGCAGAGCCTCTGCAGGATCTATGGGAGTTATTTGCCAAACAGGGGAGGGTGGGGGCATTCTGGGTGAAGATAGCAGTATGGTGGTATCACAGGAAACAAGGAGAACACAAGGAAGAGCTAAAAAATGGGGGCAGGAGTCGAGCAGAGAAGGACCAATGAGAGAGATCAGCAGGGGCTGTACCATGGGGAGCCCTGGGGCTTGCAGGTCCCTGGTAGGAAGCTCTGCTTTGGCCTGGGAGCAGAGAGAAGTCCATAAAAGGTTTTAAGTAAGGAACCAATGGAACCGGCTTGCATTTGGACACAGTCATCTCAGCTATAAATGGAAACTGTCCAGGAAGGTGGCCAGCACAGAACCCTGGAGTGCAGCTAGAAGGCTGTTATAAGACACGATGGTGGCCCTTGTTATGGCAGAGACAGGGATGGAGAAAGAAAGAAGATTCCAGGGGCATTTAAGAGATGCTGTGACTCATGGAGTCACAAAAAGTCGGACACGACTGAGCGACTGAACTGAACTGAAAAGAGGTAGGGACTTCCCTGGTGGCTCAGTGGTAAAGAATCCACCTGCCAATGCAAGAGACCTGCATTCATTCCCTGGGCTGGAAAGATCCCCTGGAGAAGGAAATGGCAACCCACTCTAGTATTCTTGCCCAGAAAATCCCGTGGACAGAGGAGCCTGGCGTACTACAGTCCACGGGGCTGCAAAAGAATTGGACACAACTGAGTGACTAAACAACAAAACAAGAGAAACCACAGACAGAAAAGGTTTGCAGATCTCCATGCTTCTGGCTTGTGTAAAAGTACAGATGTGGTTCCTTCACTAAACTCCACAGTAAGCAATGCGACATGAGGACCAGATTTGAGGGGGATAGTGAGAGTTGCCTGGAGACATCCAAGATGAGGTGCCAAGGATGCAGCTGTCACCCTGGATATCTAGCCTGGAAGTGAATGTCAGTGATGTGGCCCCAAAACCCAGAAGAACGCGTGCCACAGGATGGGTGCTTGGTCACTGAGCGGGATGGATGGTGATTAAAGCCACGGGTTTGAATGGTATCACTGAGGAAGAAAGTATCAAATGAGAAGGGAGAACCCAGGGCCACACCTGGGGGACTCCAATGTTTTGAAGATTGTGGATCCTTCTTGCCAAACCATCCCCCAGGGAGGCTGCATGAATTTGACATTTCTTACATCAATGAATGAGAATAGAGGAGTGCTAGTCAACTCCAGTGACTAGACAACTCCAGCCAGGATATCTCTAAGGTAATCCAGAAGGTGGTATAAATTTCTTTTAAACATTTTTGAAAAGAAAATCAAGATCAACTTCTCTGTAAATGTCTGCCCTTCACAGATCACATAGAGAAGAGGCAGGGACTGGATTCCTCCCAACAACCCAGCACTTCTGCAACCCCAGTATTGCTATTGCTGCAATCATGGCAGAGTCTGAATGTATGTAAAATCAGGTGAGACATGGCCCACAGTTCTAGCTGCTCTTCAAACTGGAACTAAAACAGGGAAAGACCATGATCTCTAACCTAGTGACAGTGGAACAAGCAAGGCATGCACTGTCCCCTCCCCACTCGCAGGAGTCGTTGTAGCTTTGACGTGAAAGGGCTTCCCTGATGGTCCAGATGATAAAGAATCTGCTTGCAATGCGGGAGATGCGGGTTTGATCCCTGGGTCAGGAAGATTCTCCCTGGAGGAAGAAATGCAATCTGCTCCAATATTCCTGCTGGAAGAATTCATTGGACAGAGGAGACTGGCAGGCTATAATCAATCTATAGGGTCACAAAGAGTTAGACATGACTGACTGCATTAATATAAAGAAACATGGGTTGTAAAGTTAAGCCATCAGAAAGATTGAGGAAAACTCTTTTCAGGCAGCATTTCTCAGGCCCCCTCTCTTTTTCTCTGGAGTTCACAGAGTCAGGAGAGTTGAGCAATATCAAACAGGTCTCTGCAGAACCCCTCCTGCACTGATACACACCACCTATCTATCAGGATGGGATAAGAATGCGATGTTCCCAAAGTACATTTCTCCTTCTTGCTTCCCTTACCCCAAACTAACAACACTTGGAATAATGTTCTATGGAACACCAGTTGGGGAAACACAGACTGTGTTCTCTGACTACAACTGTTCATACTTAGTTCTAGGAAATCAAAGAAGATTGAAGGGTAATATCAGAGAGACCAGTGACTATGGCCCATTCTTCATTCATTCAGTAGAAGAGGAAGCTAATGGTAAAATGCTTTTTATCTTCCAGCCCTAACAATATTCTCTCAAAGCGTCAAATGTTGAAAAGAAACAGATGAGCTAGAGTATTCCTTATATTCTCTGGATTAGGTAAGGACTACTTGTCCTTAGTTCCTAGAGCCATCTACACAGGGGTGATGGTGATGGTTCAGATAATAATGGTAAGTATAACGAGGGTGATGGTAATGTTGGCAACAGTGATGAAGGTAGTGAAGATGATGGTGGTGATGACTGTGATGGTCATGGCGGTGAGAATAATGAGTAGAAGATGGTGAGGATGGTGATGGTGACAGTGGTGGCCATCATTCATTATTGAGCATTTGCATTCTAGACGCTGTTCCATACCTAACCTCAGTTCATCTTCACAACAACTCAGTAAAGCACGTCCAACTCAGGAAAGCATGTAAAATCCTCATTTAAAAAATGCAGAAACTGGCTCAAAACCTTTTATGAGTTTTTCCCTGTGATAAGGTGATCTGAGGTACTGAGGCCAGAAGGGGATCTTCAGTCATTCACACCAACCACAAACACCCCTAAGAGCCTTCTGTGTTTACAGTTCCTTAACAAAAAGGATAGGAACCGTGGTTCGTTTCACTCCTCCTGGGTACTTGTCACTGTGTTAGTTGTTTTACATGTACCTCGTACTTTTATCTTCCAACAACCCAATGAGCTAGGTACTATTGTTGTCTTTATTTTGCAGGCCAGGAAACTGAGTACCAATAACATTAAGAAACGTGCTCAAAGTCAGACAGCTGGTCCACGGCAGGGTCAGGACCCAAACTGAGGTCACTGTGATTCTAACGGCTGTGTTTTTTTCTGTGGCCGCACATGACCTCTAAAGATCCAGAGTGGTACCAGCTACATACCCAGTTCCTAGAGGACAGGCTCTGTCATTAACTTGAGTGGAGACAGTGTTGAGAGTCTCATGCCCTGGGATGAGGAACATCTGATGCCTGCCTGAGCGTACCGCTGGCCTTGCCCCAGGTTTGCATTATAGTGAAGATTCTGGGTTCAGGCTTTGGAGACCGGCTGCCAAGGCTCAACTCTCAGGTGTGCACTGCCTAGTTGTGTGGGCAAGTCGCTGGGCTTCTGTGTGCCTCTGTTTATGGGTCATAGAATGGGGGACAGATCTCACCCAGTAGCTGTGAGGATGGATGATGTGGTACCCAAACCACAGAGGCACACGTGAGCCTTAGTCAGTGGCGGCTGCCGTCAGCATCACTGTTGATGTGATGTGAACTAAATGTGGGTGGCAGTCAGATAGGTATGTGCCCAGGCAGTGCTGCTTGGTTTACTCACACCAAGGAGACTTTACCTGTGACCCCTGCCCCATCTACATCTGACAGCAAGTCAGGTTTTCTTAGCTGTGAGTGCTCAGTCCTCTTCCCAGGTCTCCTTCCGAGAGTCATAACAATGGGTGCATGTGCCAGCTGCTGAGTGGTAAAGCTGGCACTCCATCCAGGTCCCTCCGACCTCAAAGCCCCAGCTCTTAACCGTCATGCTACCTGCCTTTTAAAATATTGTCCTAAGAGATAAAATGCATGTAATAACAAGCTAGGTTTGTAAAATCTTGGAGTAAGTCCCTCAGGAAAATCCAGGTTGAGTAATGTAGAGGGAAACCACCTTCATGAAGTATTGCTGGGTGATGTCATGAGCAGCCCAGAAGGTGGGATCATTACTAAAGATCGGATTGGTTAGATATTACCTCACACCTGTCAAAATAGCCATCATCCAAAAGAAAACAAATAACAGATGTTGGCAAGGATGTGGAGAAAAGGGGACCATCGCACAATGTTGGCGGAAGTGTAAATTGGTGTAACCACTAATGGAAGACAGTTTGAAGGTTTCACAGAAAACTAAAAATAAAACTATCATAGGATCCAGCAATTGCACTCCTGGGTATTTATCCCCCAAAATAAAGACACTAATCTGAAGAGCTACATGCCCCCCAATGTTCATAGCAGTGTTATTTACAATAGCCGAGATATGGAAGCAACATAAGTTCCCATGAACAGATGAATGGATAAAGAAGACGTAGTAAGGAGTTCCCTGGTGGCCCAGTGTATAGGACTCTGTGCTTTCACTGCTGTGTCCTGGGTTCAATTCCTGGTCAGGGAACTGAAAAATTCTACAAGCTGCATGGCATAGCCAAAAAAAAAAAAAATGTGGTATATACATATGTGTATATACACACACATATGCATACACAATGGATTACTACTCAGCCATGAAAAAGAATGAAATTTTACCATTTGCAACAACATGGATGGACTTGGAGGGTATTATGCTTAGCAAAGTAAGTCAGACAGAAAAAGACAAATACTGTATAATATCACTTATATGTGGAATCTAAAAAATAAAACTAGAGACTGTAACAAAGAAGAAACAGACTCAGAGAACAAACTAGTAGTTACCAATGGAGAGAGAGAAGAGGAGAAAAAGACAGGGATAGAGGATTAAAAGGCATAAACTACTATGTATAGAATATAAACCACAAGGATATATTGTACAACACAGAGAATATACCAACATTTTTATAATAATAAATGGAATATAATCTTTAAAAGTTGTGAACCACTATGTTATATATCTGAAACATATAATACTGTACATCAACCATACCTTAATTTTTAAAAAGTCCATGATCTAAAAAAAATATCTGATTGGTGAAGGATTTGCTGCCTGGTCCCGCTGGGAAGACAAGAAACACTAAGCCCACTGGGAAGATAGGAAACGTTAAGGAGGATCTTAAATTTCATTCCTGCCTGGTTTCTTAGCATCTTTTGATAAGGGAAAGAAAGGACTTTTTACATTTTTCTTTGCAAGCTCAGTTGATTGTGTCTATTTCTGCCAAACTTTGTTACAAAGACTTCTCTCTATACATAGAAAATCACTCTTCCTTAGATATCCAAGATAAGCAGTATTTTTAAGTGGAAAAAAAAAAGTAGATTTTCATAAAATATACACAGTGTTCTCTCCCCCCTGCACCCTTTTTTTTTTTCCCCAAGTGTCATTATCTGACTGCAAGAGAAAAAAACAAGTGTTGAAAGTCTTATCCCAGTATGATGGGACTGCATGAGCCTCGACTGTCACGCAGTCTTTTAACAGCTATTTGTTGCAAACCTACTGTGTGCAGGCCACTGAGGATACAGCAGCGGGGGTGGAGGGACAATTTTCACTGTATGGGTTCCAGTCCTGTTTGGATTTGTGTAACAGGCAAGTATAACTTTTGTGCTATTGTTTTCAGTCACTAAGTCGTGTCCGACTCTTTGCAACCCCACAGACAGCAGCACATCAGGCTGTCTCCTCTGTCCTCCATAACTTCTTNAAAAAAAAAAAATGTGGTATATACATATGTGTATATACACACACATATGCATACACAATGGATTACTACTCAGCCATGAAAAAGAATGAAATTTTACCATTTGCAACAACATGGATGGACTTGGAGGGTATTATGCTTAGCAAAGTAAGTCAGACAGAAAAAGACAAATACTGTATAATATCACTTATATGTGGAATCTAAAAAATAAAACTAGAGACTGTAACAAAGAAGAAACAGACTCAGAGAACAAACTAGTAGTTACCAATGGAGAGAGAGAAGAGGAGAAAAAGACAGGGATAGAGGATTAAAAGGCATAAACTACTATGTATAGAATATAAACCACAAGGATATATTGTACAACACAGAGAATATACCAACATTTTTATAATAATAAATGGAATATAATCTTTAAAAGTTGTGAACCACTATGTTATATATCTGAAACATATAATACTGTACATCAACCATACCTTAATTTTTAAAAAGTCCATGATCTAAAAAAAATATCTGATTGGTGAAGGATTTGCTGCCTGGTCCCGCTGGGAAGACAAGAAACACTAAGCCCACTGGGAAGATAGGAAACGTTAAGGAGGATCTTAAATTTCATTCCTGCCTGGTTTCTTAGCATCTTTTGATAAGGGAAAGAAAGGACTTTTTACATTTTTCTTTGCAAGCTCAGTTGATTGTGTCTATTTCTGCCAAACTTTGTTACAAAGACTTCTCTCTATACATAGAAAATCACTCTTCCTTAGATATCCAAGATAAGCAGTATTTTTAAGTGGAAAAAAAAAAGTAGATTTTCATAAAATATACACAGTGTTCTCTCCCCCCTGCACCCTTTTTTTTTTTCCCCAAGTGTCATTATCTGACTGCAAGAGAAAAAAACAAGTGTTGAAAGTCTTATCCCAGTATGATGGGACTGCATGAGCCTCGACTGTCACGCAGTCTTTTAACAGCTATTTGTTGCAAACCTACTGTGTGCAGGCCACTGAGGATACAGCAGCGGGGGTGGAGGGACAATTTTCACTGTATGGGTTCCAGTCCTGTTTGGATTTGTGTAACAGGCAAGTATAACTTTTGTGCTATTGTTTTCAGTCACTAAGTCGTGTCCGACTCTTTGCAACCCCACAGACAGCAGCACATCAGGCTGTCTCCTCTGTCCTCCATAACTTCTTTAACCAGAAATAAAGAATTGCTTCTTCTCAAAGAGGAAAACCCCTCTTCTACAGCCCAAGCTAGCATCACCCATCTCTGCCACCTTGGTATCCTTCTTATCACACACCCTTCACATCAGCCAGCTCAACCCTTCACTCTCCAGCCTCTAGTCTTTCTTAAAAGAAAATGACCATTAAAAATAAATAATTTTTTTTTAAAGGAAGAGACAGCAACAGACCGAAATCTGAATTCTGATCTTACTGCTCATCAGCTCCACAGCTTAACCTGGCTGAGCGTCTGTGTCGCGCCTAGAAATGCAAACAAATTTCCTTGTTGGGTTGTTTGTAATGATTGGAAAATGTCACATGTCAAACTCCTGACATGGTGCCTGGCACAGAGCAAGTGTTTAATACTGACACTAGCTCTTATTCAGTTCAGTTCAGTTCAGTCGCTCATTCGTGTCTGACTCTTTGCGACCCCATGAATCGCAGCACGCCAGGCCTCCCTGTCCATCACCAACTCCCAGAGTTTACCCAAACTCATGTCCATCGAGTCGGTGACGCCATCCAGCCATCTCATCCTCTGTCATCCACTTCTCCTCCTGCTCCCAACCCCTCCCAGCATCAGAGTCTTTTCCAATGAGTCAACTCTTTGCATGAGGTGGCCAAAGTACTGGAGTTTCAGCTTCAGCATCAGTCCTTCCAATGAACACCCAGGACTGATCTCCTTTAGGATGGACTGGTTGGTCTCCTTGCAGTCCAAGGGACTTGCTATTATTATACTGTTATTATTCTCACTCTTCCAAGCTGGAAATTCTCAAGGCCCTGGCCTTGTGGCAGGTCAAGGGCCCAGGCACGAGCCTGTTCAGCTCCCTTCTGTCTCCCTCCGCATCCATCTTTCCTCCCCTTCCCTCTGTCTTCCCCTACTGTGTTCTCTTCCAGGCATACTTCCTCCCTCCCTGCATCTCCCCTTCTCTCTCTCTCCCAGGCCATCCTGTGTGCAAGGTCTTGAATCACGACCTCCTCCTTCAGCATCTCCAGCCTTTCTCTGCATCTCGCTCCTTTGTCATCAAACATGCCCTTCAAGCTGGTGCATCTTCAGGATCAGTGCTTCTTTAATTCCTTGTCTACAGCTCATACTCCTGTCCCACCAAGACCTTACAGTGCATTACACCCTCTGTCCTCATCACTAACTTGTGACTTTGTCTTTGAAGCCCCCCCTTCCTCCCCAAGCTCTGTTCTGTCTGTCCTACCCACCCGNACTATGTAGAATTAAGGACTTCCCTGGTGGCTCAGATGGTAAAGCGTCTGCCTACAGTGCAGGAGACCTGGGTTCGATCCCTGGGTCAGGAAGATCCTCTGGAGAAGGAAATGGCAATCCACTCCAGTATTCTTGCCTGGAAAATCCCATGGACAGAGGAGCGCAGTAGGCTACAGCCCATGGGGTTGCAAAGAGTCAGACACGACTGAGCAACTTCACTATCACTATAGACTTAGTACATGATCTAGCAAGCCCACTCTTTGGGTTAGATCCAGAACGAACATTAATTTAAAATGATACGTGCAGCCCTCTCTTCAGGGCAGCACTATTGACAATATCCAAGACAGAGCATCAACCAAAATGTCCATCAATAGAGAAATGAAGAGAAAATGGTTCATTTGTACACCGAATACACTCAGCCATCAACAGAACGAAAAAATGCCACTGGCAGCAGCAGGGATGGACCGAGAGATTTATTATACGGAGTAAAGTCAATTAGAGAAGGAAAGAGAAATATATCACTTACAGGTGGAATCTATAAATTCATCAAAATGAATTAATTTAGAAACAGTCTCACAGACTTAGAAAACTCACTTATGATTATTATTTTTTTAAGGGTAGGGGAAGGAAGACATTAAGAGGTTGGGATTAACATACTCACTGTGTATTATCAGATAGATAATCCAAAATGACGGAATAGCACAGGGAAGTCTACTGAACACACCAAGAGAACCAATATAGGAAAAGAACCTGAAAGGGAATAGAGATACGTTCATGCATAACTAAACCAAGTTCCTGTACACTTAAGACAAACACATCGGAAATCAACTCTACTTGAACAGAAAATAAACACTAAAAAACAAACTACAACCAAAAAAAAAAAAANCATGAACTGCAGCACACCAGGCTTCCCTGTCCTTCACTGTCTCCCTGAGTTTGCTCAAATTCATGTCCATTGAGCAATGATGCCATCCAACCATCTCATCCTCAGTCGCCCCGTTCTCCTCCTGCCCTCAATCTTTCCCAGCATCAGGGTCTTTTCCAAAGAGTCGGCTCTTTGCATCAGGTGGCCAAACTATTGGAGCTTCAGCTTCAGCATCAGTCCTTCCATGAGTATTCAGGGTTGATTTCCTTTAGAATTGGCTGGTTTGATCTCCTTACAGTCCATGGTACTTTCAAGAGTCTTCTCCAGCACCACAGTTGGAAAACGTCAATTCTTTGGTGCTCAGCCTTCTTTGTGGTCCAGCTCTCACATCCATATGTGAGTACTGGAAAAACCATAAGAGAAAAAGGGAAAGTCCGAAAGTGATGTCGCTCAGTCGTGTGCAACTCTTTGTGACCCCACGGACTGTAGCCTACCAGGCTCCTCCATCCATGGAATTTTCCAGGCAAGAGTACTGGAGTGGGTTGCCATTTCCTCCTCCATGGGATCTTCCCGACCCAGGGACTGAACCCAGGTCTCCTCCATTGCAGGCAGATGCTTTACCATCTAAGCCCCCAGGAAAGCCCAGCTTTGAGTATATGGACGTTTGTCAGCAAAGTGATGTCTCTGCTTTTTTGTTACGCNCTCCATGGGATCTTCCCAACCCAGGGACTGAACCCAGGTCTCCTCCATTGCAGGCAGATGCTTTACCATCTAAGCCCCCAGGAAAGCCCAGCTTTGAGTATATGGACGTTTGTCAGCAAAGTGATGTCTCTGCTTTTTTGTTACGCTGTTGGTCATAGGTTGGTCATAGCTTTTCTTCCAAGGAGCAAATGTCTTTTAATATGTCAGTAGTGCTATAGTTAAGAAACCCTACTGGCTCCTTCCTCTCTAATTCATCTGTTATTTTTCTGAAAAAAAAAAAAAAGTTCATTAAGCCAATTCACTGCTCCATCAGCAGCCAAAATAGCAGTGACTCAGACCCTGGAGTCCAACTGCCGTGAGCCCAAGCCCTGGCTAGGTTGTTTGCCAGCATCCAGCAGCCACGTGTCTCAGAGCCCCCTGCCTAGTCTGTAAAATGGGGCAATGGTGGGATGATACAGTGGGGTGATGCATTGATTGCTTAGCAGAGAGGTGGGCACACAGGCCACACTCATGAATTTAAGTCAGGTTTACAGTCTTTAGGCTGCTGTCCCAGGCTGGCCACAATTGACCTCAGCCTCCATCCCACCTCTTCCCTCTGCTCCTCCCCTCCCCATCACCCACTCCACCCCAACTAACCTCGACCCTCTTCCAGAATATGTGCTGCGTTCCCCACCTCTCACCCTGCCTCCTCCCTTCACCCCCTGATATTAGTTTCCTGTGACTGTCCTGGGCTTCCCAGGTGGCACTAGTGGTGAAGAACCTGCCTGCCAGTGCAGGAGATAAAAGAGAGACAGGTTCGATCCCTGGGTCAAGAAGATCCCCTGGAGGAGGGCATGGCAACCCACTCCAATATTCTTACCTGGAGAATCCCATGGACAGAGGATCTGGCAGGCTATAGCCCATTGGGTCGCAGAGTTGGACACGACTGAAGTGACTTAGCATGCATGCACACATGTCTGTCATAACAGATTATCACAGGCTCTGTGTCTTATATCAATACAACTCATATTTATTCTTTTACAGCTCTGGAGCCCAAAGTCCAAAATTAGGTTCACTCAGCTAAAGTCAAGGGGTTGGTCTCTTCCAGAGGGTGTAGGAAAAAAATCTGATCCCTCACCTTTTCCAGTCTTTGCTCCTTTCCAGTCTTTATCCTTCAGCCCTTGCATTCTGTGGCTCATGGTCCCTTCCTCTATCTCCAGAGCCAGCAAGGGAGTATCTTCAGCTTTCTCTCTGCTCTGTCTCATCACCCTGTCCTCTGTCTATAGTCAAACTCCCTCTGTCCACTTCTTGTAAGAACCCCTGTGCCTATATTGGACCCACACAGACAATCCAGGATAAGCCCCCCATCTCAAGATCCTCAACTTTCTCAAATCTTCAAAGCTCTATCTGCCCTGTCAGGTAATGTCCATGGGCTCTCAGGATTAGGACCTGGAAATCTTTGGGTGTGTGTGTGTGGTGGTGGTGGGGGGGGGATTAATTTTTTTTATGATTAAATAAATAGCTTTATTTATGATGCCTCAGATTTTGTAAATGCTGACTGTGTAGCAACCAAAGTCCCACAAGTTCTAGCTAAGGCACAACCACTGATCAAGACCCTTTGAAAAATCAAAAATAAATAAAATGTCGGGCGAGAAGCTTTGTTCTCTCAACAGAGAATTTAATAAATGAACGTACTTCTCCGACCTTTTAAGGTTCACACTGGGAAAACTTAAACTTTCTTTCAAGGGCATCCTCCTTTTAAGGGCATCGACCAACTGACTGCTCAATCAACCCATAGTGAGAAAAATAAACCCCATAGTTAAAAAATATCTATCAAATGTTCTTCATACCCAGAACATAATAAAACTTTGACACCCAGAATGAAAAACCTCTCAGTTTCTATACCAGACCAGATTAGTCTACCCGTCAGACTGTAATCAAGTCCCTCTGAATGTCACCATCAACTCATTGTGATGTCTTTAAGAAACCACATGCTTTTATTCTTTATATCCTTTTATTCTTGCGGGACACCATTCATCCACGTCTTCCATTCTGAAATGTCCTCCCCTCCAACTNCAGCCTGTAATCAAGTCCCTCTGAATGTCACCATCAACTCATTGTGATGTCTTTAAGAAACCACATGCTAATATCCTTTTATTCTTGCGAGACACCATTCATCCACGTCTTCCATTCTGAAATGTCCTCCCCTCCAACTCTGAATAATGCCAGTGTCCACTCCCAGTGGATCCTCAGCTGAGCGGTGATCACTCTGGGTAAACGATAGCTCTTCTTCTGGGACCCTCACACTTCCCCACTCCTTCAGCGGTCACTCCCACACGGCCTGGGGTCGCTGCCTGTTTCCTGTCAGGCACTTAGACCTGTTCTCAGACTGAACCTAAGTCCCTTGAGGAATGGCTTCTTATCATCCCCCAAGCTCAGCTCACAGTTTTGTACACAGTGGACACTTAGTCAACAAGGGTTCTGTGGACAGTTTTTATTGTCCACTTCCGAAAAGAAAGTTGGATTTGAGCCCAACTGAAGCTGATCAACCATTTAAAGAAACACAGGATGGATGGCAACTTCTGTTATCTTGATGGGAGGGTAGCGTTGCCCTCATCCTCCTGTCAGCAAGCCCTGTGAAGATGTTATTCAGAAAACAAAGAAAGTGAATTGACTTGATACTTACCTTCTTGCTTCTCTTTTTAAGGATTGTCTTTGTATCTGAAATACCTTCTGGAACATTNTGGCAACTTCTGTTATCTTGATGGGAGGGTAGCGTTGCCCTCATCCTCCTGTCAGCAAGCCCTGTGAAGATGTTATTCAGAAAACAAAGAAAGTGAATTGACTTGATACTTACCTTCTTGCTTCTCTTTTTAAGGATTGTCTTTATATCTGAAATACCTTCTGGAACATTATAAAAAAATTACAAGCCGGACCCAGGAACTTCAGGTAATCTTTGAGCTCCAGAAGTTCATTTCAGCTCCTCCTTAAAATTTTCATGGCACTGGGCATCTTAACTCCATTGTTCCTCTATTAGGTAGTCAGTGCATATCCTCCAAAAGGTGATACAATATCTCCATTTGCACTCCAGATGATTCAGATGGGGTGGCTGAGATCTCCCAGGAGGGCAAGGAGACTTGTTTTCCTGTGTCCAAACCCAGACAATTTTAAATGACATTAGATCTTAAAATTTGTGTTTATTAAATGCAGTGGAAGAAGTAGAGCTAGCCACAGTACAGAGAAAAGATGTACCAAAAGTTACATAATGTCAACATTTTAGAGGCAAAATAACCCTTAGGGATTGTATTGCCCTGACAGCTATTGCCATATTAATACTGCATAATAAACAATAGCAGTATTCCACAATTACTGTCCACTGCTCACACGTCCGGGGCCAGCTGCGGGGTGAATCCACTTGGATGGACTTACTCACAGGCCTGGGTGTTGGCTGGCTCTTGACTGATCTAGGCTGGCCTCAGCTGGAGCAGCTGTGCTCTGTTACACATGTCTCTGATCCTCCAGCAGGCTGGCCTGAGCATGTTCTCATGGCACTAGCAGAGGAAGCAGAGATCAGGAAGAGAAAGCAGGCCCTTGTGTTATGTCTGCCAACATCCCATTGGCCAGAGCAAGTCACATGACTGAGTTCACTGTTGGGGGCAGGATATCGGCAGGCACTACAAGTTATATAACCAAAGGTATGAATAGAGGAAGGGTGAAATAGTGGGACCACCGCAGCAATCAACCACAAAGACCCTCTATTCCAGGGGTAAGAAAATTTTTCTGCAAAGGGCCAGAATATTCTGTGACGGGCCTGTAAATATTTCAGGACATATCATCTCTGTTACACCTATCTGACTCTGCTACTATAAAGACAACCATAGAAAATAGCATAAACGAATGGGTGTGGCAAGCATGCTCTGTTCCAATAAAACTTTATTTATAAAAATAGACAGTGGTCCAGATTTGGCCTGCAGACAATAGTTTGCCAACCCCTGATTTAGTCCATTCTCCTTATTTTACAGATAGGGACAATGACGTTCAGAGGCTTAAGTGACTCTCTCAATGTCACACAGCTAGTTGGTGGAAGAATCAAGACAGAAGTTCAGGCCTTCTGGCCTCAGCTCACTGCTTTTTTCTCTTACACTCAACAAATAATAATGAACAAGCCTAACTACCATTTACTAAGCACCTACTACGTGCTAAGCACTGTAAGCTTTCCAACATTATCTCGTTCAGTCCTGATAACACTAAGTATATATTCATATTAACCTCATCTTTTAAATGAAAAAGCATCTAGAAAGAACTATGGCTGAGAGTCTGTCTAGATCTAGAGTCTGAACTCTTACCTATGATGCTCTGCTGCTTTCCTACTAGTTGCTAAGTTCAGCATAGTTTTTCTGCATTTTTCAGAAAGTTTTGGGAACTTTTGTCTGTCCCGCAAAGGTAGTGGAAATGACTCTTGCATTAGTCCTGAGCAGGACTAATCAGCTACAATCTCCCTTCCTCTCCCTTCAGATCAAGATCAGCAGTTCTCAGGAAACTCAGCAGTCTCTGATGCAAGAAAAGTTGCGGGAGCACCTGGCAGAGAAGGAGAAGCTGAGCGAGGAAAGACTACAGCAGGAGGAGAAGCTGAAAGCCCAAGTCAAGTGGCTGATGGAAGAGAAAGCGGTAAGGAGGTCCCAGCCTTCCCTTTCATGCTGGAAATGGATGAGATGACATTTCCCATAAAAAACTGAGGGCACACATTTAAAAGAGAAACTTCAGCAGCAATCTTAATGGATGCCATGGAACTAAATTAATTTAAGAGGGTGAATGGAAACTTCTCAGGTAGTTCAGTGGCTAAGACCCTATGCTCTCAAAGTAGAGGGCCTGGGTTCGATCCCTAGTCAGGGAATCACATCCTGCAAGCCCCAACTGAAGATCCTATGTGCCACAATGAAGCTCGAAGATCCTACGTGCTGCAACTAAGACCTGGTGCAGCCAAATAAATAGACATGTTTTTTAAAAAAATAAAATAAAAAAGGTGAATAGTGTTGGAGGAATTAACATGAAGCTTGGCTCTTGAAACTCAGAGCAAGATCAACTTGAGTAGGCACAGTTATTGAAATTTCTAGAAACAGTATTTCATTGGTTCATACACTGTAGCTGATTTTACAGATCTGAGGCATTACTACAAGTCCTGGTTTATGACTGACAGAGTGTTTCTAAGTATGTGCAAGACCAGCCAGTGTTATTTCGGTCTTTTGATTTCTCTTTATACAGATCAAGGGAATAAAGTGGCCAAAATTGCTGCTTACTTTTCTAGAAAACAGCCAATTAGAGGATGCTACCAGCAGTGCCTCTCAACTCAGAGGTACCTATGAATCACCTGGGGATGTTGTAAAAAGGCAGATTCTGACTCAGCCCGTCTGGGGTGGAAACCTGGGACTCTGCATTTCTGACAAGCTCCCAGCCGTTGCTGATGGCAAAGCTCTGCAGACACATGTTCAGCAACAGAGTCTCAGACAAAGGCTTTACCCAAGCTGGCAGATAAGAACCACCTGGAAGCTGGTTGAAAATACAGATTCTTGGGCCCTACCCCAGCCCCACTGAATGAGAATCTCAGGAGAAGGCCAGAAACTGCAGTTAATGGGCCAATTCTCCTCCTTGTCCTTGAGTTCACCGTGTTTTTTAAAAATATTATNAGAACCACCTGGAAGCTGGTTGAAAATACAGATTCTTGGGCCCTACCCCAGCCCCACTGAATGAGAATCTCAGGAGAAGGCCAGAAACTGCAGTTAATGGGCCAATTCTCCTCCTTGTCCTTGAGTTCACCGTGTTTTTTAAAAATATTATTTGTATATTTGGCTGTGTCGCTTCTTAGTTGCAGCACGCAGGCTCTTCATTGCATCTCGCAGGATCTTTTGTTGCAGCAAATGGACTCTCTAGATGTGATGCACAGGCTCCAGTAGTTGTGGCTTGTGGGTTTAGCTGCTCTCCAGCATGCGCGATCTTAATTCTCGGAGCCGGGTTCGAACCCATGTCCCCTGCATTGTGAGGAGGATTCTTAACCACTGGACCACCAGGGAAGTCCCAAGGTGGCCATTTTTGATATTCAGGGACCCACCATGAGTTTAACTACCTCAGTCACCATCACCCTGGATCCCCAGTTCATGACTGTGGCTGCACTTCCGTCATTCAAGAGAGTGAAAAAATGCTAAAGCCTTGCACCCCTCCCCCTCCCCACCCCCAGGTTCTGATCTAGCTGGGGTGCGGGTGCAGCTCAGGCCCTGGCACTGGTGAGCTCTCCCTGGTGGTTGCCACATGCAGCCACCACTGAGAGCATCTCCCATGCACCTCAAAACAGCAGCACCAGATCCACCGAACCCCAGCACCTCCTTTCTTCCACCAAAAAGGACCAGAACTGCCAATTCCTCCATCTCCACCAGGAACAGCTTGGTGACTTCCTGCTGGGACCCTCCTTCTCTGTCAGAGGCCCCGATTCTCCAAGCCTTTCCCAGAGGCAGCGGCCTCGGCCGGTTTCATCTCACCCTCTAACCCGTGCCCCACCTCCTCTTCTCCCCTTTGCCTCTTTCTCTGCCTTTTGTGAAATAAAAGATTAAAAAGAAAGAACCACCTGACCAAAATCGCCTGTGAGCCCCATACAGATATATAAACAACGGCCTTAAATCAAGACAGGTCCCTTCAGAAGGGCAATTCAATGTAGAAGAAAAAAAACAGTGCCATTCTATAGAGAGGGAAATAAAACCAGAAAGAACCTAAAAATCTTCAAAACCTTCACAGAACTCTCCACCTGTTTCCTCTCTCTTCTCTGTTTAATTTCTCCCTTCCCCAACGTCCTGTTTTAGTTTCAATTTTGGTCTGACTGTTTTCCGCTGTGAATGTACAGTACTATAGCTCCAGCCTGTTCACCACACCTTGGGCACCAGCCTGGGCCCTCCAGATGCCCCTTTGTAACATTGATTCCAACAGACACAGGGTTTCAAGGGCTGACATCAACCCCCCTTTAATCACACCAAACTTCAGAGGGCACACCACCCCTTGCAGAGGGGAGCACAAAGCCAGGGACACAGACAGAGGGTACGGCTGCTCGTGTCCACCACTGTCCCACTGAGGGTCAGACATTTACACTGATTGGCTTGACCCAGGGACTCATCCAAAAGTACCATCGCAGGCTTGAGTGCTAGGTGCCCCAATTTTAAATGGACATGGCACTGTCATCCCCCACCCTTTCTAAAAATATGTGTCAAAACTCATTAATTAAGCTCCTCCTCACAAGTCCTGACTTGTCTTAGGACTCTGCTTCAATGGTAAGAAATTCTAATTCCCTTAAAGAGCTTCTCTGGTGGCTCAGACATTAAAGAATCTGCCTGCAATGCAGGAGACTGGGGTTCAATCCCTGGGTCGGAAAGATGCCTTGGAGAAGGGAATGGCTACCCAGTCCAGTATTCTTGCCTGGAGAATTCCATGGACAGAGGAGCCTGGCAGGCTACAGTCCATGGGGTTGCAAAGAGTCAAACACAACTGAGTAGCTAACTTATTTATTATTATGATGATCTGTTAACAACATTCCCCTGACTTATGCACACGCTAATGGTTTAGATCAGGGGTCAGCAAACTTTTCCCATAAAGAGACACATAGTATCTATTTTCAATAGTGCAGGTCATGTCTTTGTCCTGATTTCTCAGCTCTGTGGTTGCAGTGCCAAGGCAACCCACGATGAGCATGGTGGATTTCCAATAAAACTTTATTCACAAAAAAAAGCAGACAGTGGGCCACATTTGGCCCGCATGCCGTAGCTTGCCAACTACTGGATCTAGAATCAAAGGGACCAGAGTTCAATTTCCCATTGATGTGATTTATTGGTAAACATTCCTAATCTCTCTAAGCCTATTTCCTCCTCAACAAAGTGGAAATGACAGAAGAAATGATTGATCTTTACTAGTGAATGATTATCATGTGCCAAGCATTTCAAGTTCATCATCTCTTCTGCTCCTCCCATCAACCCAATGCAGGAAGCACTCTTACTGTCCCCATTGTACAGATGGGGAAACTGAGGTTTCTAAAGTTTCTCACTTGCCCAAGACTATACCCCTAGGGAGAATCAGCCGCAGGCTCTAATCTGACCCTGCCAACTCCAGACCCCATTATCTTAGACCCTAGATATACTGTCCACAGTTTTCCATGGGTTTGCTGTGAGACGTGAAAGAGTTAATCTGTGAAGTGCCTGGCCCGGAGTCCAGATTCCTACCTTGGTAACTATGTCTATTAAACAACAATCATGACTTTCAGGCTTTGGAGGAAAGCATTACTCAAGAGAAAAACAAAGCGAAAGAAGCATTAGAAGAAGAACGAAAGAGAGCCCAAGAGCTGGAGGACCGCTTAACCCGGCAGAAGAAGGTATGAGCTTGCGGAGGCAGAGCCGGCCTGAGCCCAGGTCAAGGTCAGACAGCCAGGACGGACCCACCTGGGACACTCATCTGGGCCTGCCCACCCCAGCTGCCCACAGTCTCCCCATGGGGATGCTGTGAGTAGTAAAGGGTTCACCTGCCCAGGCAGTGCCTAGCAGAATCCAGATTCCTGCAATTCTGTCTGTTAAACGCCGGTCATTGGTTTTCAGGCTTTGGAGACCATTTCTCAGGAGAAAAGCAGAGCAAAGGAAGCCTTAGGAGAAGAACAGGGCAAAGTCCAGGAGCTGGAGGACCGCTTAACCCACCAGAAGGAGGTACGTGGCTCGGGGAGATGGGCGGCTCGAACCCAAAGCCAGCTTGAGGGCCATGTGGAAGTGAGTTTCGAACCACAGCTGATGGGGAGTCAAGCGTGGCGGAGTCTCCCAGAAGGGTTTGTCCATGGGGCAGCTCAGCTACTTTGGGAAGAAGCAGGGGGGACTCTAGGAGAGGACCCTGGAGTTGTGACCTTGTGCCTACAATTTACACAGAAACTGTAACTGTCATAAAATACGACCTTAGGGGACACATCAGGATTGGTAACATGTGCATTTTCTACATGGAGACTACATCCTGAATCCTAAAAATGGAGGAATTTCAGAATCCTGGGACCTCAGAGCTACGTGAATCCAACAACATCCTAAAATGCCCCACCCTTCATCTCCACCACCAAGAAATTTTCTGCAGCCCAGGGAAGTCCACCTCAGTGTTGATGCCTTGGCTGGGAGAAAATTCTTCCTTTAGATTGAGTTGACTCAGATTCTCTCTCAGAAAACGTTTCAACCCTCCACCTGCCCTGCTGGGCTCCTGCAAAACTCGTCTGCTTTCTCTTCCACAGAATAACCTTTTAGATGCATAAGAATAGAGGCCCCAGCTCCTCTCCAGACACAAATGACCTTCACAGGCCTGGAGCCTGGCCTTGGTCCCCTCCTCTGAGCTGCTCTAACCTGTGACAGATTAGCAGCTCACTGGCTGAAAAGGGGCCCATAGACATGTTATGCTTTGTCCTAGAGTTTTTTATCTTGAATTCATAAAATTTACTGACAAATCCAGATTCCCATCCTCTCTTGAAAAGTCAGAAAGACTGGCCCTCCTTTCTACTTGCAGCAGAAATGGACTGGAGCCAAACCAAGAGGCAGATGTTTACCACAGTCCCCACCATTCCCTATTGTATTCAACACAACTCATTTCATTTCAGGTAACTGTTGAACCCCTACAGGCATCTGGGTTTTCAGCCCATCATCTGCTTTCTTTCTAAACTGTTTGTAGCCAAAACTGGACACAGTTCTCCAGCATGCCGTGGCCTAGAGGAGGACTGTCCTCACCCTAGTCAAAGCTGTTGTACTTCTGCTGATGTGTCCAAACTAGCTTTGGGCAAAGTGCCCCATTGTTCACTTGAATATATTTACCTTTGGTCACCCTCAGATCCCTGAGTCTTTTTTTACTAGATGTTCTCATTTGTGCTTCAGTCCTGGGGCGGTGTAAAGGGGTGAAGAGTGAGGCTTTGCATCCAGATGAGACATGGGTTCAGATTCTGGCTGGGCTACTTACTGACTCAGTACCTACCTTCTTTAAAGGATGGCTGTGAGATAATGGTTAGAGATCATGTACAATGAAGTGTCTGACCCAGAATCATCACTCAATGAATGGTGGCTATTAATACCATCACTGTACTTCCAGTGCTGTTTAGGCAGGTACTGGTCTAACCCTCCACCACATCCCTACCTCTCAGAGTGAAATCCTTGCCCGCCCCCCAGGAAGGGAGAAGTGAGGAACCAGTGAGCAGAGCCCATGCAGTTTGATCCTATCCGGGGAGGGGAGGTGTTTACATGTTGGGTTTCACTTGGGTCTCTGGTGCAGATGTGCTCTGCAGGCCTGTGTAAACAGTGTCAGTGCCTGGTCCTGAGTTATTTCTCCAGGGGTGGTGAGGAAGAGGAGGGTCTCCCAAGGGTTGGCTGGGGCGAAATGCCACTGAGAGGTCATCTCCACAGGGATGGGGAAGCCCCTTGAACTGAGAGGTCTTGAGGTCACGGGGCACTTCAGAAGGGAGATTTAAGGACAGGCTGATGGTGGACAGCCCCAAGGCAAGAGGAGTTGTGGCTGAGTCACCCACACCTTGGACAACATCAGCCCAGCAGGACCTCTGTGTGGCTTCTTGTCGGGAAATCTGAGATCAGAACCCCAGACGCAGGCTTTGACCAACCTCAGGAGGGCGTGTGAGTTTTCTTTCCTTTAGACCTTCCTCCACACTGTCAGGGGCTTCCCAGGCGGCACTAGTGATAAAGACCCTGCCTGCCAACGCAGGAGACACAAGAGGCACGGATTCAATCCCTGGTCGGGAAGATTCCCTGGAGGGGCGGGCATGGCAACCCACCCCAGTATTCTTGCCTGGAGAATCCCATGGACAGAGGAGCCTGGAGGACTGCAGTCTGTGGGGCTGCAAAGAGTCGGGCACAACTAAACGTACTGCACACAGGCATGCGCCACACTGTCAGACGAGTCTCCGAGAACGACAGAAACCCTGGGTCACAAGGCTGGTTTGGAGGTAACTTTAAAGGTCGAGTCCCATGACCTGCCCAGGAGTGTGGAAGCAAAGTGTCCAAGGGGGACACAACTTGGGCCTGAGTTGTGCAAGGACAGCCTTCCCTGTGGTGCCCAGCTTGGCTGCGTGGCAAAGTCCTGAGTGTCGATGTGCGATCAGACGTAGTGGGGCAGCAGAATGTCTTACCCCAAACCCACCTCAACCTTCAAATAAACGTGGAGCTCCCAGCTGTTAGTGCTATTCTGCTTCATTGAGGGCTGGTATTGGAGCCGCTGAGTGTGGGAGTTTTTTAAACTGCTTTCACTGAAAGAACTATACAAAAGTACATACGATTTCATCCATATTATGGATTTAATATTTTTGGAGGCTAATCTAGGACCCTAACCACTGGCTATAATGGAAACCACATTCCAACTTCCAAATATCTGACAGCCAATGGTGTTTAAAACACAACCCATTCCAGGAGTCCCCTGATAGTCCAGTGATTAAGATTTTGTCTTCCAATGCCAGGGGAGTGGGTTTGACCCCTGGTTGGGGAGCTAAGATCCGACATGCCTTGCAGCCAAAAAAACAAAACATAAAACAGAAGCAATATTGCAACAAATTCAATAAAGACTTTAAGTTTGGTGCATATTAAAAAGTAATAATAATAATAACCTATTTGAGAGATGAGGTGCCTTTCTTGCAGTGACTAGAAACAAGGGCTTTGCCGGCAGCTTCTATCCTTCTGCAGTTTGCATAAACCATTTAACTGAAAGGCTCATCATCCAGTTGCTTCCTGGATAAAAAAAAAATCCCTGATTATGGATGGGCACTAAATACTAACCACAGCCCTCCCATCCTCTCAAAGCTTCCCTTGTAAGGTTGGTCCCCTCCCCATCCAGAAATTTGTATGTGTGGCTCATTAATTCAATACACTGCCCTCCTTTAGAAACCTGATTCTATTTCAGAGATTTATTTCAATAATGGGAAATTCCATTATTAATGAGATTCTTCTTCTTATCAGAGAGGCTGCCTGGCACGATGATAAGAACTCAGACTCCGTAATAAGACAGGCTCGGTCGCCTTTCCTCACTGGCTCCCTGCCGGGGCCTCTGCACACAAACAATATCCAGGGCTCAGTCCTGGCCTCTCCACTAACAAACTGCAAGACCCCTGGGTCCTCAGGAACTTTCCACTCTTTAGTTTCCTCGCCTGTAAAATGGGGTCACAACTTCTCTGTGGATGAGGATGCTATGAGAATAAACTGGGTGAGAAGCAGTGGCCTTGGGCCCTGGCATGTAAGACCAGCCCCCAACATTTGGGCTACAGTCATTATTGGTATCATGCTTACTAGCAATTTCCCCCGCTAAATGTGCAGGCAACCAAAAAGACCCGTCATTGATTTTCAGGTTTTGGAGAGCAGCGTGGCCCATGAGAAAAGAAAAGCAAAGGAAGCCTTAGAGGCAGAAAAGAGGAAAGTGCAAGATCTGGAGAACCACTTAACACAGCAGAAGGAGGTATGGGGAGCAGAGAGAGAGGACGTGGCTGGTGGCAGCCGAAAGCCCTTGGAAGCAGCTTCAGGACCAGATGCGAGACTGTGTTTTGGTACCCGGTCGTAGAGCAGGTGGTAAAGCAGGCTGATGGGGAGCAGTGCTGCTGATCAGAGCGGCCGATGTCACATCACAGGACTCACCAGCTGTATGACCCTAGGGCAGACCACCTCACCTCCTGGACCAGTTTCATCATCCATAACATGGGGAGGCTAACTACCCCTGCATCATGAGATTAAACCCGTTAGTGTTTTTCGGGGCTTCCCCAGTGGCAATAAAGACTTGGGTTCAACCCCTGGGTCAGGAATATCCCCTGGAGAAGGGCATGGCAATCCACTCCAGTATTCTTGCCTGGAGAATCCCCTGGACAGAGGAGGCTGGTGGGCTACAGTCCATGGGGTTGCAGAGTCGGACACGACTGCAATGACTTAGCACATACAGCACAGTGTATATTAAGTACTTAGACTTGCCCTCACCCACAGAGGACCATCTCCATAAGCCCTGCTGGTCAACTGCCCGGGGAGGAGAGATGCCCTCCAGGGGAGACCCCTGGTTGGAGTCTGGGTCAGTCCTTCAGCCAGCATCCTCTTCCTCCTCATCACTGAAAGGTGTTTCAGCATGGGCACAGCAGAACAACCCCCTCCTAGCTCCAGCCTCCTAGTTTCAGAGACTCCCGAGTAGACCCTCCCTGGGCTGATGGTCAGGTGTAGAGACAAACATTGCAGAGGAAGATGGAGTAGACAGGTACATAAACCAGCTCACACGGCAGTCACATCAAATAAGTGCCAGGGGTCAGTGCCTTCTGGAACAAATGAGAAGTACACCCTGGAGGAGAGTGATGTGGGAGAGGGGAGGGGAGTCCAAGTACCAGGCTGGGGCAGAGCTGGTGACATCCACCCCTACAAGCCCGGGAGCTGGGCTCACAGCCTCACCTGCATGGAGCCACCGTGAAGGCAGACCCCCAAGGCCGAGAGGAGAGATGAATGCCCGAGCCGCATCCTGAAAGTCACACAGGGGCTCCCTGGAGCCAGGAGGCCAGGTGGCAGTGCCCTTAGTGACCTGGGGTGGCATCTCTAGGAGCTGGGCTCCAGGGAGTGCAAAGAGACGCGTGCCAGCCCCATGTAACGTCCAGAAACAGCAGGCAACTCAGTGAATTGTTTGATGCAGTTGTGTTCATCCATCTGCAAATATTTATGGCATACCTGCCATGTGCCAGGCCCTACTGGGTGTCAGGGATACTGCAGAGCACTAGAGGGCCACAGCCATGCCCTCGTGGGCCAGCCACTCTAGGACGGCCATGTAAACAAACGCCCAGGTGCCCCCAGGGCCACAGGCTGTACAAAACCAGCCTGGGTTAGAGAGTGGCCCACAGGCAGGGAGGGCCTCTCGTATTTGGTGACAGTGAGTGAGACCTGGAGGGCAGAGGAACACTACAGTGACATCCGCGGGAAGAGAATGCCCCAGGTCAGGGGTCCCAGGTGCAAAGGAGGGCGCCTGAGTTAGCCAGGGGGATGGGGGCAGGGCGGGAAGCATGAACTCACACTGGAACAAGATGGAAACCAAAGGGGAGGGGTCAGGGCAAGAAAGCCAAAGGAAGCCGCAGCGTCGGGGGGCAGAGCGAGGCGTGGCAGGAGAGCTGTGTGGGCCACACGAGTTGACTCCAGTTGCAGTTGCGACCCTGCCCTAACACGTTGTGTGACCCTGGGCAAGCCCCTCTCTGTGCCTTCATCTGTAACGTGGGTGTAGTGACAGAGATTTGTTGCGAGGAGTCAGTGCATTCATTGTGAAACACCTGCCCAGGTGAGCTCAGGGTCCAGATCCAGTGGGGAGGATGGTGTGCATGGCGGGGTACGGGGGCGGGACAGTCAAGCAAAGACCTTGGCAGGGAAGTGAGGTCAGAGTCCACACAGGGCGAGGGAGCACCGACACAGAGCAAGCCTTGTTAAGGGGTAGAACCCAGACCGTGGTCAGTGGCATCCCCCAGGCATCCCTTATCCAGGTGGGTTAAGGGCAGAGTTTTATAGCGTGTGCCCCTGCTGAGCAGGGAGGTAGACTCTGTGCCAGCCTACGTATGAACACGCAGGCGCATCTCCTGCCTCCAGGTAGGGTGGGGCTTCAATCAGGAGGACAGCTCAGGCAAGGTCCAGACACCAGGTGGCAGAGTGGCTAGGGCGGGGCACTGGCATCTGAACTGGCACCCAGTGGTGCGACCTGGGCCCATTACTCATCCTCGCCCTGCCTCATTTACAGCCTCCATGTCCTTACCTGCAAAAGGGAAAGCAGATGCCACCGGGGGGCGGGGGGCGTTTACTACACAGTGCAGGCCCTCGTGTACAGTGTTTACAGGGCAGGCAGCATCGTCATTATCATTTTCATTTGTAATTTTCCAAGCAGCACAAAATAAGAGAAGGGAGCACGCCCTCCCACGGAGCATGCGGTGGCCTCTTACATCAGGCAGGACGCAGCCTGGCAGGGTGGGGACTGGATGGTCTCAGGCAGACTTGGCAGTGAGAAAACGCCAGGCCCATGCAGGGAGGAGAGTCATAGCCCAGGTGCAGCGGCGAGGCCTGTGTGCAGCGCAGGGCAGTGCGGATGGAGGCCAAGGGCATGATGCTAGAACCGCAGGGTTGTTGGGAAGATCATCTGTTCTCCAGGACCACCCATCCCCAAAGCATAACGGTTTTCAATAGTTTTCCCTTTTTACCCAATAATGCACATTCACTAAAGGAAATTTAGAAGATCCAGACCAGTGAAAAGAAGAAAATATAATGACCATAATCTCAGTTCCCCCAAAATAGCCATTATTTACATTCTGGTACGTATCTTTCCAGTCTTTTGTTTATGCATAGATAAATTATTTATTTCATTAAAATGTTCTTGTGAACATTATATTTATGTGGGAAGCAAATAGTTTCTTGACCCCACTCTGGCTGTGTCCCTCCTGGGGCTTGTGTAGGTGAGGTTGGGTTCCAATCCCCTCCCCTTCTCAGGATCTATAGGGTAAATGTTCTTTGCAGCAGACTGTCTTGGACTTCAGTTTCTAGACTCAAGCCTTCGTAGGTTGGAGAGAGACCGCCAGTGTCCTTTGAAGCCATAGACATCAGGCCTACTGGGTCAGGAGGCATCCCCCCACCCCAAACTCCTGCCCTTGGCCTCACTTGCCCCACCTCTCAAGAAGTGAGGTACCAACAAGGGACCACACTGATGCCACCGTCTGTATGTTTAGTAGTTTAGTCAGTGGCTCAGTGTCAAACGCGCCTTGACCTGAGCACTCACCAGCCTGTCACTTCCTGCACACCAGCCCAGAAACCCTGAATGACAAATAACTCTCTCTGTTGAGGACATAACTAACCACAACTTGACTTCCGGTCCTCATGTCTGTCTCCAGCGGGCATCCTCTTCCTTGAGCTCTAGCTCCCCAGCCCTGACTCACTGGTATCAACTATTACTAATGCTAGCTTTCCCCTTGGGTGTCACTTCCCTCCCTTTCTCATGCACACACCCTCAAAACGCTTGTTGTTGACTTCCAGATTTCCGAGAGCAGCATCGCCTACGAGAAAAACAAAGCAAAGGAGGCCATAGAGAAGGAAAAGAAAAAGGTCCAAGATCTGGAGAACCGCATAACCAAGCAGAAGGAGGTATGCCTCTCTAAGAGGGAAGGGGAGCAGGCGTGACTGAGTGCCAGGCTCCGGGGGCAGGCAGTCTGGCTCAAATCCCACCCCTGCCGCCATCTGGCTGTGGGACATTAGACAACAGTTAGCACCTCTGTGCCTTGCTTTCCCCACTTATGAAATACAGATGATCCAATAGATCACCCTCGTGGAGCTGGGAGACTTGACGTCTAATACACACAGAGACGAGTGTGTCTAACACACCTGACACGCAGTGAATGCTGTGTGTGTTGGCTGCTTTTATTATTGTTGTCACTACTGCTGGTTCACAGCCATGAAGTGGAGGGGCAGAGTCTGAACCCAGGACCATCTGATGCCAGGACCCCCTCATCCTCACCGCTCCTCTCTCTGGCCTTAAGCTTGCTGTGGGTGCAGCTGCCTGGAATCAATATCTGACTGCGTTGGTCCTGTTTCTCCACCAGAACCTGTAACCTTCACTACCAGCACCTTCATCATCAAACCACATTTACGATTCTCACTGGGAGTAGGAGACACAGCAGAGGCTGAAGTTGTTACCCAGGACCTTGTCTTAGGCATCTCCAAGCTGGAGGACTGAATTCCTCCCTCCTGGGTCCCAGAAGTACAAAGAGCACACACACACACACACACACACACACACACGCACACACGCACACACGCACACAGATACAGGTCAATATCTCAAAAGTCATGGCAAGTGACAAACAGACATCCTGACGATAATGAGTTGGATTTAAATACAGGCAAATACAATTTCAAAGGATTGTCAAGATCAAATGGGACCAAACAAGTCTTTAATCTATTCACATCAATCTTGGATCATTTTCTTTGAAGGACGTTTCCCTAACATTAATATGCATAGAATCACTGTGGGGGATGGGGGTAATTTTAAATGCCCAGTCCCTGGACTTTAGCCCCAGAGATTCTGATTCACTCTCTATTGAGTGGACTCAGGAATCTGTACTTTTAACAGCAGTCCAAGGGGTGCTGGTGCTCTTGGAACTATGCTGCTCAAAGTGCCAGTAAACCATGTCTGGATTACCTATCCCTGCTTCCCTGGTAGCTCAGACAGTAAAGCGACTGCCTACAGTGCGGGAGACCTGGATTTGATCCCTGGGTCAGGAAGATCCCCTGGAGAAGGAAATGGCAACCCACTCCAGTATTCTTGCCTGGAAAATCCCGTGGACTGAGGAGCCGGGTGGGCTACAGTCCATGGGGTCGCAAAGAGTCGGACACGACTGGGCGACTTCACTTTCACATGGGCTTCCCAAGTGGCATAGTGGTAAAGCATCTGCCTGCAACGCAAGAGACCAAGGTTCAGTCCCTGGGTTGGGAAGATCGCCTGAAAGAGGGCACAGCAACCCATTCCAGTATTCTTGCCTGGAAAATTCCATGGACAGAGGAGACTGGCGGGGCTACAGTCCATGGGGTTACAAAGAGTTGGACACAACTGAGCACGCACGTACACGTATGCACACCCTAGCACCACTTTAAGAGGGGCCTTTGCCCACTGGGGTGTGTCCAGAGGATGAGCTGGGTGAAATGAGGTGAGAGTTGTCAGCTCTGGGCAGATGCACATGTGCAGGACTCCTTGTGGGCAGGTGGACGCTGCCCAAGAGGGAGCCCAACAGGGGCCATCTCTCCATGCAGCGCTGTTTCCCCAATGATTCACATGGCTCCTCCATAAAATACTTCAGTTAGAGTTAGGAGAAAAGGAGGAATTAGAATTTTAAAGTAGATTATTTGGGGCAGAAAATGGATTAGGGATGAGATTAATGCAAACAAAAAAAAAGCGTGTATCACAAAATCAATGAATGGGTCACAGTTTTTATTAGCACAGTGAAAGCGAGCACCCAGTGGTTGTGAAGTTCACTAGACAAAATGGACCAAGTGGGTACTCAACGCAGAGAACATCTGTCCTCAGGATCATGACAGAGGAGACTCTGTAACGCAACCAACAGTGTCGTCAACAACAGCCTTGGAGAAAACAGTGACACCAGAGGGCAAGATCTTGTGACAGCCCTGCAGGCAGGCTGATGGCATCACCTCAGGTGCTGAGAAATGGGACTCCACCCCAGGGACTCCCCATTCACCAGGACAGACCAAGGAAGTTCAAGGTCAAAGACCCAGTCAGACATAGAGAGGCTCATTTGCACGCCGTTTTACTTGCACACACGGGAAAGCATTTGAAAAACTGATTTCATCTCTATAGGTGAAAACAGGATTTATATGAGAGAAAGAGGAGAGAGGGGAGAAAAATTAATTCAGACCTGCTGGAACCCTGAACTTGAGTAAGCTGCTGAATAGCTGGCAAGGAGCAAAGATGCCAGGCAGCGGGCTCTGCCCTGAGGCAACTTCACGGCCCGTCAAATAAGCCATCTCATTTCTCTGTGGATTCCGCGGGACAGCTGGAGTGCTTCCGCTCCGTGCTGTGCCTGCCACCGACCCCCATGGGGCGCCTCCTCAGGCCGCATCCGCACACCGTCTGCACTGGGACTGCTCAACAGTAACGACCACATCACGACCCCAAATAAGAACAGACAGAGTTCAGTGGTGGTACGGAGAGAATGAAGCTTCTCCGAGGCGAGGCTCATAGGCATCACATGATGAGAACCATGCTCTGTTTTGTTTCAGAAAAAAGAAAATCAGTTTCATTTCCCAGTTGTGAAATGAGCACCTGGGATCTCCCTGGCAGTCCAGTGGTTAGGACTCCACGCTTCCAATGCAGGGTGCGTGGGTTCAATCCCTGGTAGAGGAACTAAGATCCCACATATCATGTGGCACAGCCAAAAAATTAAGAATAAGTTTAAAAAAATAAAAGGAGTAACTGCTCTAGAAATTTTTAGAAGTATGGAAAAATCATTCATGAGCCCACCGAGCAGAGTTAACAGTAAGGAAATTACTTTTATTTTTTCTTTTGGCCGCGCCATGCAGTGTGTGGGATGTTAGTTCCCTGACCAGGAATTGAACCCACGCTCCCTGTATTGAAAGCACAGATTATTAACCGCTGGACCAAAGAAGTCCACTGATGACATTTTGATGTGATTCCTTCTAGACCAGTTTCATGATGATCACATGACAGACATGGACAAATATCGATTTGTTACAAAGTTATTTACACTGTTACACTGTGCATGCTGCATTGTATGTCCACATATCATTGAATTTTCTTCTACAACACACCAGTAAAGGATGACCTGGGTTTGCACTGTGTTGGGTGAACCTTGATTTGTTTACCCTCGGGCACGGGGGTGTCTCTCTCTTTTCAGTGGAGTGAAAAGCTGCTTGGCTGAGCAGCTCTGTGTCAGGGGCTTTGTGCACGTGTGGGGTTATGTCCTTAGGATACATCTCCAAAAGTGGGATCAGTGGGTCACGGGATATGAACATTTTTAGGCTCGTGAAACAGGTTCCCAAGTGACCCTCTCAGAAAGGTCATACCAGTTTTCACTGCCACCAACAGAGTCTGGGAATGCCGAGCACTGCACCTCGAGAATATGATTTGTGCTGTGCTGTGCTTAGTCATTCAGTTGTTTCCGACTCTTTTCTACCCTATGGACTATAGCCTGCCAGGCTCCTCTGTCCACGGAGATTCTCCAGGCAAGAATACTGGAGTAGGTTGCCATGTCCTCCTCCAGGGGATCTGTCCAACTAAGGGATCGAACCCAGGTCTCCCGCATTGCAGGCAGATTCTTTACCATCTGAGCCACTAGGGAAGCCCGAATATGTTTCAGGTAGGATTAAATAATGAATAGGTTACAGACAGTATGATTCTGACTATGTGACATTCTGGAAAAGGCGAAACTAGGGCAATAATAAAAAGATCAGGGATTGGTAAGGGGTGGGAGGAGGATGAATAGATGGAGTACATAGGGTTTTTAGGACAGGGAAACTATTCTGTGTAATTCCATAATGGTGGATACATGTTATCATACATTTGTCCAAATCCATAGAGTATACACCACCGAATTGAACCCTTATGTAAACTATGAGCTTTAGGTGCTAATGATGTGTCATTGTAGGTTCATCAATTATCACAAATGAAATGATCTGATGAGGGATGATGATGGTAGGAGAGGCTGTGCCTGTGGCGGGGGTGGGAGTTAAAGGAAAACTTTCTGAATTTTCTGCTCAGTTTTACTATGAACCTAAAACTGCTCTAAAAAGTGAAGTCAAATAAATAGATGAAGTCCATCCATTCCCAGCACAGTGCCTGTCACAAAGCCCACTTTCTGCACTATCTGGGGAGGGACTCAAGAAAGAGAGTAGGATTTTGACAAAGATGGAAAGAATGGGTCCAAGGAGAAGGTAGAAGATGTTGGGGACACGGCAACTGGAATCTAACCTCCCAGGGTCCTCAGGGGAGGTCATCCCAGGGCCTAAGTCACAGAGTAAGTTGGAGGAATGTCCTGAACACAGGTCCTATGACTCGGGGGTGAAGAACTCGGCACATTTATCCTGGAAGACAGATTTAGGGAGAGACATGACAGCCTGCTCTAATATTTAAAAGGCTGTCTCATAAGAGAAATAAAACTTGTTCAATGAGCTCCAGGTGACAGAACTGAGCTCAGGGGCCAGAAATCTCAAGGAGNAGCTGCTTGGCTGAGCAGCTCTGTGTCAGGGGCTTTGTGCACGTGTGGGGTTATGTCCTTAGGATACATCTCCAAAAGTGGGATCAGTGGGTCACGGGATATGAACATTTTTAGGCTCGTGAAACAGGTTCCCAAGTGACCCTCTCAGAAAGGTCATACCAGTTTTCACTGCCACCAACAGAGTCTGGGAATGCCGAGCACTGCACCTCGAGAATATGTTTTGTGCTGTGCTGTGCTTAGTCATTCAGTTGTTTCCGACTCTTTTCTACCCTATGGACTATAGCCTGCCAGGCTCCTCTGTCCACGGAGATTCTCCAGGCAAGAATACTGGAGTAGGTTGCCATGTCCTCCTCCAGGGGATCTGTCCAACTAAGGGATCGAACCCAGGTCTCCCGCATTGCAGGCAGATTCTTTACCATCTGAGCCACTAGGGAAGCCCGAATATGTTTCAGGTAGGATTAAATAATGAATAGGTTACAGACAGTATGATTCTGACTATGTGACATTCTGGAAAAGGCGAAACTAGGGCAATAATAAAAAGATCAGGGATTGGTAAGGGGTGGGAGGAGGATGAATAGATGGAGTACATAGGGTTTTTAGGACAGGGAAACTATTCTGTGTAATTCCATAATGGTGGATACATGTTATCATACATTTGTCCAAATCCATAGAGTATACACCACCGAATTGAACCCTTATGTAAACTATGAGCTTTAGGTGCTAATGATGTGTCATTGTAGGTTCATCAATTATCACAAATGAAATGATCTGATGAGGGATGATGATGGTAGGAGAGGCTGTGCCTGTGGCGGGGGTGGGAGTTAAAGGAAAACTTTCTGAATTTTCTGCTCAGTTTTACTATGAACCTAAAACTGCTCTAAAAAGTGAAGTCAAATAAATAGATGAAGTCCATCCATTCCCAGCACAGTGCCTGTCACAAAGCCCACTTTCTGCACTATCTGGGGAGGGACTCAAGAAAGAGAGTAGGATTTTGACAAAGATGGAAAGAATGGGTCCAAGGAGAAGGTAGAAGATGTTGGGGACACGGCAACTGGAATCTAACCTCCCAGGGTCCTCAGGGGAGGTCATCCCAGGGCCTAAGTCACAGAGTAAGTTGGAGGAATGTCCTGAACACAGGTCCTATGACTCGGGGGTGAAGAACTCGGCACATTTATCCTGGAAGACAGATTTAGGGAGAGACATGACAGCCTGCTCTAATATTTAAAAGGCTGTCTCATAAGAGAAATAAAACTTGTTCAATGAGCTCCAGGTGACAGAACTGAGCTCAGGGGCCAGAAATCTCAAGGAGGTAGATCTCAGCTGAATTTGAGTTCTGCAGTAATTGGAACCTTCCAGAGAAAGCATGGACTTTGGACTTTAAAAGGATCGACAGAACAATAACAGAACAGAGGTCCCCTCCTCTCTGAAAACAGGGGAAGGGGGAGGCTGGGGTAAATATTTACACCTGAATTTCTGTTCATTTGATGTTTGCTGTTTGTCTAGGAAATGGATTTAAAAATGCAAAAAGAAGATATTTTAAATAATAAATTAAATGATGCACTGGCCATGCTAGAAAAGGCTCAGAAAACAAAGATGGCTGAAAGTCTGAAAGCAGAGAACCTCACCATGAAATTAAATGAAACATTAGCTGAACTGGAAACTGCCAAGACGAAAATGGTAAGTCAGTGCCTTCCGGGGACGGGAGAATTTTCCCTTCAACACAAGATCACGATGCCATGTGTAGTTTAGACCAGGGGTTCTCAGCCTCCATACTGGTGATGTTCTGGATGAGTAACTCTCATGAGGGGATTTTAGGATGTGCAGCAGCACCCACTGAGCTCCACACAGAAGATGCCAGTGGCACCCTACCCCAGGTGTGACAATCAGAAATGTCTTCTGACTTTGCCAAATCTCCCCCAGTGTGAGGGGAGGGGGAGGGGAATCACCCTCTGTTGAGAAGCATTAATTTAGTATGAAAGGTAGACAGAAGCTATGACACCTTCTCTCCAGGGCCTTCTAAGATGATGTAATTCAGTCTACTCCCAGGATCATACTGAGCAGCCCTGGGATTTAGGTGCCAGTGATGATTCCATAGAATTTAAGATAGCATTTTTCAATTTTAGCTTGACATTCAAGGCCCTTCACCATCAGGGCTCAATATTGCAATGACCTGTCATTCATACATTTAACCGACAGGTCTGTGGACAAGGATGTAATAAGAACTGACCTGGCAGAGGGAAGCCGAGAGGGACTGGGCTTGGAGACAGCAGCTCAGGGGTGTGGCACATGGTGGCCATTCCCAAGGTCCTGAATCACAGGACCTGGATACTCGGGGTAGCAGAGGAGTGGGGAAAAGGAGTTGCTATGGAGGGAGTTACCGAGAAATGGCAGGATTTTTTAACTGATTGACAGGACAGGAGTCCCGAGGAGAGGGAGGAGCCAAGGAGGTGGGCGAGCTTCCAGCCAGGGCACCATGGAGGGGGGCGGTGATGGCACATGGATTTGCTGGAAAGATAGAGGTTGGGCTTGGGGATGGAGAAGATAAAGCATTCAGAGTGAACCGAGGATAGGGATATCAAAGTTCAAAAGTTGCCCAAACTTTTGGTGGCACGTTAGATTTGGGGCAGGAAGTGAGACATGAAGACTAAAGTTGGAAGAGAGCCTCGGTGGAGTGATGGTTGAAGGAGGGGGTGTGTGTGAGCATCTGGGGCAGAAAATTTCTGCATCGAGAGGAGATCAGAGGCCCATCATGTTAACAGGGAATGGAGAGCGAGAGGATGACATCATCTCGAGAGCAGGAGAATGATGTCATCCAGGTGGCAGGAGAATGACCTCATCCTGAGAGCAGAGGAAGGGGTAGGGGGAGCGGGAGGGGTGCAAGGATGAGGCACTCAGACTCAGGTGTGCAGAGCGGCTGCAAGCAGGGAGGGTGGTCATGGGAAGGGGTGTGACTCACCAACAGGAGGCCACTGGTAAGTTTTGTTTTTAAGAAATACAGATTTTTTCACTTTTTTCTTATAAACTTGTTCACTCATTAACTCAACCAGTACTTATTGAGCATCTGGGTCTAGATGCTGTGGCAGGGATCTGGGCTCGGATGCTGTGGGCATATCAGTAAATAAGAAAGGGTAAGTTTCTGCCCTCATGGAGCTTCCATTCTAGTGGGAGTGAGAAATAAAGACATGAGATGGTTCACATGGTTATAAGTGCCTCAGGGAAAATAAAGCAGGATTATGTCTCCTTTAGATAGGCAGTCCAGAAGGGCCTCTCAGAGGAGGTGACATTGGAGCTACAGCCCAGCACACATGCAATCAGCCTTGTGAGGAGCTGGGGAGGAGTGTATGGGCAGAGGGAACAGCACGTGCAAAGGTCCTGGGGCAGGCAGAGCTCAGTGCTGGGGGGGTGCAGAGGGGCCATGTTGTTCCTGTTCTCATCCTCTTACCCAGCTCCCAAGATCACATGCACCGTGTCTGTTTCCCCAGATCATGATGGAGGAGCGGATGCAGCTGCAACAGCACACAGTAGTGGCCCTCCAAGAGGAGCAGGCATCACAGAAGCACGAATTCGAAAAACAAATCATGGAATACAAGGAGCAAATCAAGCAGCACTCCCAGACGATCGTGAGCCTCGAGGAAAGACTCCAGAAGGTGACCGAGCAGCACAGAAAGATAGAAGGCGAGATTGCCACACTGAAGGACAATGGCCCAGGTCGGTCCAAAGAGACGCCGAGGGAGCCTTCGTGTCAGGGTGGGTTCCGCTGGCCCCGTGGGTCCCTCCAGGCTGATGGACAAGAAGAAGTCTGCGTCTCATTTTAAAAGCCCCTCTATTGTCTGGAGGCCCCCGTCCTTGTCTCACTGCAAGGCTGGGGGCCCTCCAGGCCCAGGTTCAGCAGAAGTAACACGAGGAAGAGAGACAGGCTTTGTGCTGAGCCGGCCAGCAAGGAGCGGCACCGCTGCTGGGGCTGTGGGGGGTGTCAGGACACACGACGGGAACCGTCCCTTCCCCATGGAAGCGTCCCGGGCAGGGGCCTTTCAAAGGCGTCTCTCTGCTGCCAGCAGTTTGCGGCTCTGTCTAATGCTTTTTCACAACCAGCTTGGATTTATCTCTTTTTAAAAAAAGAGTTGTGAGCACTTATTTGCCCTGAATGACCAAGGGTGACAGATAAAACTGAAGACAGTGAGCTCTTGGAGAAGAGTTCTGGAAGTAGAGGCGTCGGCCTAGGGTTTCTCATCCTGAGCATTAACATTGCCACGTGGGCTAGATCGGCTTCCCTGGTGGCTCAACAGTAAGGAATCGGCATCCCAGTGCAGGAGATGTGGGTTCAGTGCCTGAATCGGGAAGATTCCCTGCAGAAGGACCTGGCAACCCACTCCAGTATGCTTGCCTGGGAAATCCTATGGACAGAGGAGGGCTACAGCCCACGGGGTCACAAAGACACCGCTGAGTGGCTGAGCATGCACGTGGAATGGAGCGCTCTTTGTTGGGGACTTTCCTATGCACTTAGGATGTTGAGCATTGCCCCTGGCCTCTACCCACTGCATGCCCACCTCCCGCTCCAGTGTGACAGCCAAAAATGTCTCCAGACATGGCTAAACGTCCCCTTATGGGTAAACTCACTCTTGGTTGAGAACCATGGTCCTAGTCTCGAGCCAGCTGACAAGCTGTCAGGACTCACCTCGTGGATACGTTGATTCAGCACGCCTAGCTGAGCAGCTCTTGTGTCCTGAGCTCATTCTAGACACTGGGGGTTCAGCTGTGGACCACCGGGCAGCATCCCTACAGTCTGCCAGGTCACTGCCCTGGCAGGGGGCCCGGCGTGAACAGGGCACCACGTCAAGAGCAGAGGACTCGGTTCCCAGCCCGGGTCCAGGTCAGAGGGAGGGTGTTTCCGCTGGGACACTTCTTTGTCACCCCAGACTTAGATCCGTGCCTGCCATCAAGCAGATGTTCCATAAGCATCTGTTGAACAAATAAACGAGCGAGTGAACTGAGGATGGGGGCAGTGGCGGAAACTGGAAGGCAGTGGGCTGAAGAGTAACTGGGAGGTGAGCACAGGATGAGACTCTTATCTGAGCGGAGAGCAGGAAATGGGGCAGGAGGTGCGACCCGGGGAGGGGTTAAGTCTCTGCCTCTCACCCCTTAACCAAGTGGTTACCAGCAGGTCCCAGCAATGCAGTGCTCACTTCCTCAGCTGTCAGTGGTATCAGTGGGTGTTAATCGATTCAGTTGTGTCCGACTATTTATGACTCTATGGATTGTAGCCCACCAGGCTCCTCTGTCCATGGGATTTCCCAGGCAAGCATACTGGAGTGGGTTGCCATTTCCTCCTCCAGGGGATCTTCCCGACCTGGGGATCAAGCCCATGTGTCCTGCATTGGCAGGCTGATTCTTTACCACTGAGCTACCTGGGAAGCACCACCTCAGAGAGTAGCTGGAAAGATGTCACGAGCTCATGCGTGGGGGAAGGGCAGCCTGTGAGACAGAACACATGGTGTTTCTCGTTGGGTGGGGAGGGCTGGGGGTGGAGGGAAGGATTGTCAGTTGAGAAGGTTTGCTCCGTTGATAAGCAAAGGGGAAGGAAAATATCTCTTGCCTGAGGACTGTGATGACGCTCACGTATCCCTCTGATTCAGCCCAGGAGGGGGACGCACAGCCGGACCCTGCAGCAGCAACTCTAGGGGAGAGCAGCTCCAAAGATGCAATGTGCGACCACCTGCTGTGAGTACTGGATGGGGCTCCTGCTTCTGGTCACATTGTCAGAATCTAACAAGAGTTGAGTCTGTGCAGTCCTTGCTGCCAGTTAAGTTTCTCAGTCAGGCTGGTGTCATGGAAAGATCCGGGTAGATCTAAGTTCAAATCCTAAACTCAACACTCTCCAGGTATGTAGCCCTGGGCAGGTCACGTCCTCTCCTGTGCCTCAGCACCTCCAGCTTATGAGATAAGGAGGCACATGAATGCCAGCTAATGCTGCTGCTTAGCTATTTTCCCCAAAGACCTGCCCGAGGCAAGCCTATTTTGGGGTTTCAAGACAGTGGAAACCACTTGGTGGAGTGGGATCCCGGAGAGGGTTAAAAGTTAAGAGATTAGACCAAGCAACCTTGAAGATCCCTCCCAACCCAAAGTTCCATACCTGGAGCCTCAAAGAAATGAAATTATATCACTCAATTGTGTCCAACTGTGTGACCCCATAGACTGCAGCCCACCAGGTTCCTCTGTCCATGGAATTCTCCAAGCAAGAATACTGGAGTGAGTAGCCATTCCCTTCTCCAGGAGATCTTCCCAACCCTCAAAGAGCTGACAATTTCCAGAGAAACAAAACCCATGGATGGGAAAGATCCTGAAAGATATCTCCAAGCATCATACAAAGCAGAAGGCGGTAACATGATGCAGAGAAAGGATTCAGAAAGTTTCTCAAAGAAGGCATGCCCCAGCCTGAGCCCTGCCCCAAATACCAATTACCAAAGTCTCACGTCACACAGGTTTTACCCCAAGAAGATGATGATAGTCAGACTCTTAATCTCCATGTCCTGAAAAGTTTGTCTCCTCCTGTAAAGTTCGTGTCTCCTCCTAAACTCTGTAAAGAAAACAGTAGCCGTGACCTGGAAAAGAATCAGCATCAAGTTGTTCTCTGGTTCACTTCCTTAATGATGGACACACTCAATGCAGAGTCTCATCCTCAAGTTGGAAGAGTCATGGCCAAGGAGATTAGACAAACAGACAGACAGACATGTACATGTATATGTGTGATCCATTCCAGTGATCACCAATCTTTTTTATTTCAATTTTCACATGCAGCCTGCAAGTATTTCGCTTTATTCCATAATAAACACAGACACCGCCCTCAAAGGTCTATGTAAGAGGAGGCTGTAGTTCAAAAGACTGTGAATACAAGTGAAGTGACACTAATACCTTTCCAGAGATCTAGTCGTGTCCAACTCTTTGTGACCCCATGGACTCTAGTCCATGGAATTCTCCAGGCCAGAATACCGGAGTGGGTAGCCTTTGCCTTCTCCAGGGGATTTTCCCAACCCAGGGGTCAAACCCAGGTCTCCCACATTGCAGGTGGATTCTTTACCAGCTGAGCCACAAGGAAGCCCAAGAATACTGGAGTGCATAGCCTATCCCTTCTCCAGCAGATCTTCCCAACCCAGGAATTGAACCGGGGTCTCCTGCATTGCAGGCAGATCCAACCGGTCCATCCTAAAGGAAATCAGTCCTGAATATTCATTGGAAGGACTGATGCTGAAGCTGAAGCTCCAATATTTTGGCCACCAGATGCGAAGAACTCATTGGAAAAGACCCTGATACTGGGAAAGATTGAAGGCAGGAGGAGAAGGGGATGACAGAGGATGAGATGGTTGGATGGCATCACCAACTCGATGGACACGAATTTGAGTAAACTGCGGGAGTTGGTGACGGAGAGGGAAGCCTGGCGTGCTGCAGTCCATGGGGTCGCAGAGTCAGACATGACTGAGCGACTGAACTGAACGGAACTGAGAGACTCAATCTCTAAACCCCCTTTGCAGTGTTTCCTCCTGCCCCAACACACACATGCCCATACACACATGCAAGCACACACACACCGCACACACATAATGTGCTTGTCTCAGGGCTGGGGTGTCTCATACCTGCTCATAAGGCCCTCAAGGTCCCTCTCCTGCCATCACCCTGGGCCCCTCCCATGAAACATCACCTCCTAGTCAGCCGCCCTGATCACTGTGATGCCAAAGACACACCCTCTGGAGTGTGGGGCCAAGGACCTGCCCTCACCCACCCTCTCTGTGTCCCCTGCTTAGTTCTCTGTGCCTGAGTCCCTACATCCGCAAAGGGTCACTTGAACACCACCCACTCATGTGGCCCCTCTTCGCTCCATCAGGAATTAAAAGAAGCTGGTGAGAGCACAGAAGCCATATTGTCTTCTTCTCTCTCTTTTTCCTCATCCTCGAAGAATCCCTGAACCCACACATACAAAAATAGTCTTCCCTCTTCTTTGCACCAAAGATCAAAAGTCCACAAGAGCATTGGTTCCTGCTGACAGACGATTGAGCAGAAAGAGGTGTCCTTTTGATATTAGTAGTATTTCAGCCTCAGAGCAAACCCAGCCAGGATCCTCTGTTCTGTCTCCTCCAAGTATTTCTTTATAACGAAGGTGCATCAAAACAGATTCTTGTTTTGAGAACTTTTCAAGTGTGTGCTTATAACCCTTGCTGGGGGTGGCATCATCCCCAAACTGGACCATCACTGATGGAGGATCACATTGCCTTTGCACTTTTCCCCTTCCAGGCTCTGGAGCATCACCACAGAGATGGAGCTAAACTAACTTAGTCTGTTTTTTGTGTGTGTGAATTTCAGAGAGGATTTGTTGACTGCTCAGAAGGAGATCCTGTCTCAGCAGGAGATCATCATGAGGTTAAGGAAGAACCTGACTGAAGCTCATAACCGAATGTCAGACCTGAGAGGTTTGTACAATTGCCTGGGTTTCTCGATTTACCAAACCACTTTGAGAAAGGAAAGAAATGGCTCTTCGGGGTTGGAAAGCTGGGCATTTAAACCCCACCTCAACCTGCTGTCCTGGGCCATCACAGCCCTTGTAATGCAGGATCAGCAAAAGCTGCGGGTACTGAACTGATTTCATTTGATATGGGGTCACAGGGAGCATTCTCACATGGCTCCACACCTCTGAGTAGAAATGCAGCTTGCTTTTTCTGGGAGAATCTGTTGACTACAGAGGATTTGTCTGTAGGAGCAAAGGCTTGGAGGTCATTCGTGGGCCCCCTCACTTGGCAGGCCAGCCAGCGCAAGTCCTAGCGCCCACCAGCTTATGGACCTAGAGTAAGTGTACCCTAGGTCTCTCCTGCCTCTGATGCAGAAACACCTGCCACACATCTGCCTGTTGGGGCTCCTCCTGTCCCTCACGTCGACATCAGGACCCACCTAGAGTAGGGGCAAGATAGCTCTGAGGTCTATTCTCTTACGGGTGGGCACAAGTCTGGCTGAATATTCCTACTGGGCTCCTCTTCTCCCCAGACTTATTTCTGCCTCCATTCTTCTTGCTTATTAGAGCTGCCTCTTCTTTTCATGCCTAGCTTCCATTTAGCCAAAGGGCAGGAGTTGGGAGGTATAATTAGGTTTAGGAGGGGATGGAGGGAGGGTGAAGGACATTCCTTTTATCTGGTCCCCATCTCAAGCCCTGTGCATTCCAGACCTTCAGGTGTGTTTACTGCCTGTGTCTGGACCAATTGATGCCCCCAGGACTTTTATAGCAGGATTTTTCAAAGAGGGACTTCCCCCTTCCAAGATGGGAGAACTTGCAGCAGAAAGGCTAGAATCAGGAGGCATTGGACCCAGTTCTGGATCTGCTATTCATTAGATGGGTGACTTTAGACAAGTCCCTTGACCTCTGTGAACCTTGGTTTCTGCACCTGTGATGTGGGGCTGTTACTAGGAACTGCCTTGTAGGGTTGCTATGAAGATCCGAGACAATGTAGGGGTCTTAGTTTGGATTTTCCCCTGGTGGCTCAGACGGTAAAGCGTCTGCCTGCAATGCGGGAGACCCGGGTTCGAGTCCTGGGTGGGGAAGATCCCCTGGAGAAGGAAATGGCAATCCACTCCAGCACTCTTGCCTGGAAAATCCCATGGACGGAGGAGCCTGGAGGCTACAGTCCATGGGGTCGCAAAGAGTCGGACACGACTGAGCGACTTCACTTTAGTTTGGATTTTCCCAGAAGCAGACCCCGAGACCAGAATTCCATTGCAGGTGGTTATTTGAGAGATGATCCAAGGGAAAACAGCAATGGAAGGGAAGTGAGACAGGGAAGAGAAGAAAGCAGATAAAGAACTGCCGTGCTGTCTGTCATCAGGCACAGTAGGGGACAGAGCTTAATTCTTCCAGGGAGGGGGGATGCTGGGGAGCAATGTGGTCACAGCCCTCCAAGTGCCACCTAGACAGGGAGGGGACTGGGCTGTGGGCTCCAGCCTATCTCCACCGGGCCTCAGTTGGAGGCTGTTGCCTCTGGCAGACACGTGAGCAGAGCTGTCTCCAGAGGGCTCAGAAGCCTTAGGCAAGCAGATGCAGAAGCCAGCTGCTGAAGGTGCCCTAAAATGCCACAGGCACACAGGCCCTGACAGCTGGGGCCAGACGGGCACCACACAGGCTGCCTCATGGCGCCGGCGCTCATCGAAAGGTGATGCTGGTGGGCGGTTTCATTGGTTTTTTCTTTTTTTGCAAGCAGACCTCTTGGCCATTACTGAAGCCCCCTGAGAATTCCTGTGAACTGTCTCGTGGTTCTTGGAGGCCTGGCAGATCTGCTATGGCCCTCCAGGAGACCCAAGGCAGGAGACCCACCCCTAACAGCTTGCATGTACCCCCGCAGGGGAACTGAACGAGAAACAGAAGATAGAACTGGAGAGGAACGTGGCGCTGGTCCAGCAACAAAGCAGTGAACTGAGCGTGCTTAAGGACAAGATGATGCAGATGACCAGCCTGGTGGAGAAGAAGGACAAGGAGCTGGAGGTCCTCAAGCAGGCTCTCAGGTTGGGTGGGAAGGCCTACACAGCGGGTGTGGGGAGCCCAGGCATACCCAAGTACCCAGGGAGCCTGGCATAGAGAAGGGAAGGGCTCAGCCAATGATGGTTAAAGAGTTGAATGAATGAGTAGATGAATGAATGAATGAATGACATACGTTTCATTGCTTCACAACCTCATTTAAAACTTTGCTCAGTTCTCAGCATCTCAGAGATTCCTGCCCAATATTTCAGATAAGTCTCAGTTTAAATGCGGCTTCCTCCAGGAAATCCTCCTTTACTCACCCTCACCAAACATAGCCAAGGGCTCCTGCTCTGCCCAGGGTCCCTCAGGGTTCTCACACAGCCAGGCTGCTCCCACCTGTTTAATTGTCTGGCTTCACCATGAGGACCCCTTGTAGACCTTGCCTGCTACTGACTCCCCACCGTTCACACAATGCCTGGCATATAAAGGAACCTGATAAATATTGACTGAACAAACATGTAAACTGGAGGTCAGCTTAAACTAAATAAATTGTTGTTGTTCTACAGGTTTGTCTATGAAACATATGTGAGTTTGCATTTTCATCCATAGTTTATCCATATTTTGACATAAGATTAATGGTTTCCCCCAAGAAAGTTTGAATAAAATTGATATCTTGTGTATAACCCATAGCTTCATTTGCTTTATGGTTCATGGCCAAGGTGGATTCACATTGTGGTTAAAAGTACAGGCTCCAGGCCCAGGCTGCCTGGATTCAAAGCCAGGTGCCTTGATCTATAAGTTCCATGACCACAGGGAAATTGCCGTGTCTCTTTCCTGGTCTGTAAAATGGGGCAAGGAGAGTCCCTAGCTCATGGGACTGTTATGAGAAATAGAAGGATTGAAATATACCAGGTGTTAGAAATAGCAGACAGGCACTAAGAGAAGTTGCTCAGTCGTGTCCGACTCTTTGCAACCCCATGTACTGTGGCCCACCAGACTCCTCGGTCCATGGAATTCTCCAGACAAGAATACTGGAGTGGGTTGCCATTTCCTCCTCCAGGGGATCTTCCTGGCCCAGGGATCGAACCCGGGTCTCCTGCACTGTAGGCAGATGCTTTACCATCTGAGCTACCGGGGAAGCCCAGACAGGCACTAAATGCCCCCATAAATGCCACAGGAGGTATCCTGCAGACCCAGAGCAGGAGGCGAGAATGGAGAGGGGCCTGCCTCCCTGGTCACTAGCCAGCAAGCTCAATTATCTGGAAACCCTCAGGCAGGAGCTTGAAGGCTCCAAGATTTCGGCTCCCTGTAAACATGGAGTCCCTTTCCCACTTCTGCTTGTGAGTACAAAGGTAATTTGTGGTTCCCAAACCTTGTGCAGCCAGCCACCCTCCTGCTCAATGACTCATCTTCTCTGCCCCCAGGGCCTCCCAAGAGAAACAAAAACTCCAGCTGCACAAGGAGAAGGAACAGAAGCCCAGGAACGCAACCAAGATGTGTGACATTTCGGTGCAGATAGAACCCGTCCACACCGATATTTTCCTGAGCAGCCAAGAGGTGAGCGCCTGCTCCATCCCCGGGGGCATCTAGAAAGATAAACTAAGAAAGAGCCCAATGGAGGCTCTCTTTGCTTTTGAAAACATCTTCATTCTAAGTTCCAAAAGCATGACTTGCTTATGTGAAATGTATAAAGTTATCATCAGCTGGGCACAGGTACCGTCAGCCCTCTTCCTCACAAAAGCCACCACACCCTCATACAGTCAGCGGTTGAAGTTCAGGCTTGGAGCCCGTCTGCCTGGGTTCCGATCCTGACTCCTCCACTTAGAAACCCTGCAACCTGGTACCAATTCCCTCATCTGGAAAGTGGGCATAATGCCAGCCACCTCATCATGGGATTGTTGAGAAACAGATTTAACTCACCCACACAAACATGTACAAGCTTATATATACATCTATTTATTTGATAGATTTTTTTTCAAAATATAGTCTCAAACCATATTTATTCTGCAACTTATTTCTTTTTTCCCACGTAATACTATTTCATGGGTTTATTTTCAAGTAAACGTACGTGAAGATCTACCTCATTCTTTTGTTTGTCCCAAGTTGGAAACTGTATTTTTGAGGCAAACATACCAAATGATTTGGAAATTTTCATATCCAAGGCCCAGCGTGTGGGCTGGGCGACAGTGGTGGGCACATGGGGTGGCACCCAACCTCCTGCTGTCAGACGGGGATGCCCGCCCCCCCCACCCT
>SJYV01000583.1:609562-672928 GCA_006410875.1 Neotragus pygmaeus | reverse complement strand
AGCTGCCACCACTGTCACAGTTCTGACAACTGTGACCCCCTGGCCCCGTGCAGGGGACTCGCAGGGCCGTTTCCACTGAATTCCATCACGTCCCTTTTATCCAGCCAGTCGCCTGTTGATGGACATTTGTTTCTGCTTCCACACGTTGCTGTAGTTAATATCTTTGTGAAAGTGAAAGCGTTAGTCACTCAGTCGTGTCCAACTCTTCAAGACTCCATGGACTGTAGCCCATCAGGCTCCTCTGTTCATGGGATTCTCCAGGCAAGAATACTGGAGTGGGTTGCCATGCCCTCCTCCAGGGGATCTTCCAGACCCAGGGATCATACCCAGGTCTCCTGCATTGCAGGCAGATTCTTTACTGTCCGAGCCACCAGGGAAGCCCTTTGTAAGTATGCAGAACAGATTCCTAGGTGTGATTCTGAGATGTCCAGGGGACGTCCTAAATTAGGCCTGAAAGGGCTCAAATGCCAGGCCATTTATGCTCCGTGGCTGACTTGATAATCTCTGCCCAGAGGCCTTCACATGCCTGAAGTCCCAGCCAGGCAGCACACAGGGCCACATCATCGATGGAGAACTGTGCCTTCATCCCGTGGTCCTGTTCAGTGGCTCCCAACCCTGTTGGTGGGCAGTGGTGCTCCCCGTGATCTGTCGTTGGCTGATCATGGGCACAGCACTTCCTCAAAGCCCCGGGTTTCCTGGAGTCCAGGGATCTCCTTTCTCCCTTCGCTTTATGAAACTAGAGACCAGGGCAGTTCAGTAGTGCGCTTTGGGCTTTCTCTTGGAAACAGGGCCAAATGTCTCAGCTTGCCTGCCTGCTTCCTCAAAGATGCCTTTCCCCTGCCAAACAACAGGGAGCCAGGGCCACACGCCGCGTGAGGGAGAGGGCTCAGTGGCCATGCCGGCTGGCCTTGACTCCCGTCACCATCCAGAGACCTTTATAGCAGCAGCGTCTCCTCCTTACTAGGGCAGCCCAGCCATGGGGCTGCAGCCGGTTCCACAGCTGTGAGCGCCCGGGGCCGGAAGCAGGTCTCGTTCCTGTTGAAATCCAAGCTCTTCGTGAAGGACCTGGCCTGTGTTAGTTCACATATTTAGCAACTACTGGGCACCTGCTGTATGCCAGACCCTGTGCTGGGCACAAAGCAGGATGCCCAGGGTTCTTGCCCACACAAGACCCCCTCTGACTCTCCTGTGTTTTCTGGGAACAATTGTTGACCAAAGGCCCTGTCTCAGTTTCTATGATGACGTAGTATTAGAGGAGGATGGGGGAGGGAGGCCGCAAGATGAAAGGAAAAAGGGCTTTTTTTCTTTCTCAGAACAGCCTTCCACACTCAGTCCACTTCCTGCTTTCTAAACCAGAGTGGGTCAGAGGGCTTAAGAGTTGTATGAGAAAGAATCTCCATCTTCTCTAAATAAACAAATTCCCAGAAGGGCCATGAGTAAGGGTCACGTCGGGCTCAGCCGAGCTCTCCAGGCAGAGGAAATGCTGTCACCGAGCCTGGCGGCTGCCCCACCCCCAAAACCAGCCACCACCTTCTCTCCACCCTCCAGCACGTGTGCACATGCACAACATTCCTGGTGTTCACTCCCAGGGCAAACATATGCCCTCAAAGAGAGGGAGGCTGGTGTAGAAACAGCCCCGGAAGTGGACCAGCCGAGCAGGCTGAAAGCCGGCTGGAGCCAGGATCAGGGTCTAGTGAGGCCCTACTCAGCGCAGCACCCCCTTCTCTCAGGGCTGAACCTTGGTCCCAGCGGGAACGCTGGGGCAGACCCCTTCTAGCTCCTACTGTGCTCGGGCACAGGGCTGAGCTTCGGGAATAGCACAGCCTACGTGGGAGACAAGCTCTGTCCATGCATGCATGCTCAGTTGTATCCAACTCTTTGCAGCCCCATAGTCTATAGCCCACCAGGCTCCTCTGCCCAGGGATTCTCCAGGCAAGAATACTGCACTGGGTTGCCATGCCCTCCTCCAGGGAATCTTTCCGACTCAGGGGATTGAATCTACACCTCTCACATCTCCTGCATTGGCAGGCGGGTTCTTTTCCACTGGCACCACCTGAGAAGCCCCTCCTCACAGGATTCACTTTCGGAAAAAGGAGAGAGGTGATAAACAAGGCAACGTCTAACAAAGTGTCCAGCGAGGGTGAGCCCTCCAAGGAAGAATACAGCAGGACTGGGGCTGAGTGGCATAGGGGAGGGGGCTCTTTGGGACAAGGCAGTAGGGAGGCCTCTGCAGGAGGAGATGGGGAGCAGAGCCTGAATGAAATGAAGGAATGAGTGGTGGGGGCCTGGAGGGGAGAAGAGACCCCAGAGAGGACCTGCTAGATCTCTCTAGACCAGCCAAGAGCCCATCCATCCAATTCCTCATTGCAATATGAGACCACCATCCTTACTACCAGCCAAGCACCGAAAAATGTCCCTCCAGGACTTACCTGGCAGTCCAGCGGCTAAGACTCCATGCGTCCACTGCAGGGGGCACGAGTTTGATCCCTGGTCGGAGAAGAGACTAGACCAAAAAAAATGAACCAAAAAGTTCCCCCTTCAGGAGTGAATTTGATGTGATTGTTCAAAGATGAGAACAGAATGACCAGTGGAAACCCAAACTTAGAAGAATATTAGGAAGAAAGGAAGAAAGAAAACATGACGAGGAAACATAGAGGGGATCTCTTATTTATAGTGATGCTAAGTCAGTAGGGAAGTTGGAAATCTTCCTAGATGTGACTTTGTATTTGAAATGAAATATTTAAATTCCTTCTCTGCTGAAGCCCCTTAACAATATTTTCCAGGGTACTAAGTGACAGGGTTTCTGCTAATCCATGAATTGTTCATGTTTCTTCAAATATAAGAGAGAGATTCCAGTCCCTAATAAAGCCGCTGTCTGCACCCTTCTGGCCACAGGAGCAGTCCTTCAGTGATCTAGGGGCCAAATGCAAAGGATCCCGACATGAGGAGGTCATTCAACGTCAGAAAAAGGCCTTGTCTGAGCTTCGTGCGCGAATTAAAGAACTTGAGAAGGCCGGCTCCTCAAGTAAGTTCCCTCCTTCCTAGTGGCCCCTTCTGTGCTGAGCCATGGGCCCCAGACCTGAGGGTTCCCTGTGGGGGCTGACCAGAATCACCATCTTCTATTCTTATCATTTCATAAGTGAAAAGATGTAGTGTGTTTTTTTTTTAAAAAAAAAAAGAAGAAGAGTTGGGGGCGTGGGGGAAGATGGGCAGATATGATCTCAAAGTTAAGAGCAGGCCTTGATACTAAATAAACAGGATTTCATGAAAAACTTGTAACATTGTCCTTCTTTTTCTTATTTCACTATGGCCCAATGGAAACTTCTGCATAGGCTGATGGTGTTCAAGGATCAACCTTGGGGAACTTCCTAGATAAATACCTGTTTAGAGGGAATGGGGCTTTCAAGAAACAGAGAGTTGCTGGGTGGAGCACTGAGCCAGGCCCTAGAAGCCTGGGTTCAAGTTCCATCCTCCTACCTGTGGCCAAAGGTTCAGTGCCTCAGCCGTGTGAGGCTGCAGCCTCATATTAGCTGTGTGACCTTGGACAAGTCATTTCACCTCTCTGGGCCTCAGATTGTGAGGGTTAGTATTGGCCCATGGTAAGCGTCCAGTTAACTCTTTTACATCCAGTGACTTCTTCCTGAACCTTTCTTTTGAGTCTAAATTTTTTCTTTTTTTAGATCATAAGGACCACATGGATGAATCATTTCTAGACTTAAAGACTCTCAGGATGGAAAAAAACGTCCAGAAAATATTGGATGTAAAACCTGATTTGCCAGCTTTCTCACGAGTAGAGAGCCGAGTGGTAATTTGCCTCTGCAGTGACTGACATGTGGTGAGGGTGGGTCTGAGGGTAGATCTATCCAGGTGCCCTGGCATCACTGGTTCAGGGTCAGATCCTCCCTGTTAGCCTAGCATCTGGATTGGTCAGTGCCTAGCAGTACCAGTGGTCCACTGTTTGAACAGAAAGGGGGCTTTCAAATGTGCATAGCAGGATGTATCCTCACGCCGATGTTGGCCAGGTCAGTCTCCAGGCCCTCCTTTTCATATCATATGTTATATTCTGCAGAAAATATTCAACCAGTTATATAACATTATGCCATGAGTTTGCCTAAAATTTGCTTCTTTCTGTAAACTCAAAAGCCCGAACACAGAAAAGGTAGCAGAAGGGAGCCGTGATGATTAAGACACAACAGTTCTAGAACCAGAGACCTGCCTGTGTCCTAATCCCAGCTCTGCAAACCAAGTGACCTTGGCGGGCACTTAACCTTTCTGGGACTCCGTTTCCCAGCTGTAAAATGATGATGGAAGAATTAAAGGAGATGATTATGTGAAGTGCTTATGCCAGTGCCTAGCTCATAGTGAGCACTTAATAGATGATACTTGTGATTATTATCAAATAGCATTTCAATGGTATTATTCAAGAAAGCCTTCCTTCCTTAGGGGGCTTAGTTTGATTTGCCCAGATTTGCAGAAGTAATTTGATTGTTAGGTGGGAGGTGTTTGGGCATTTGATTGACACATGACAATGGACAGCTCGGGTTAGTGTTAATCAGAGAACCTGCTGGGCATGGTTTGCTGCCACAGCTGGATCCGAACCATCCTTGGGCTGTTGGAAGAAATAATCAAAATCACTCAATCTCATTTTTCTAGACATTTGCTAGACATGTGAATCTTCAGAAATGTGTTGCTTTGAGACTTCCCTGGCAGTCCAGTGGTTAAGACTTCACCTTCCAGTGCAGGGGGTGCAATGTTTGAACCTTTTTTGGGGAGCTAGGATCCCACATGCCTCAGGGCTTAAAAAAAAAACCATAAAACAGAAGCAATATTATAACAAATTCAATAAAGACTTTTAAAAAACGATCCACACCAAAACAATATTTTAAAAAAAGAATGAAAGAAAGAAATGTGTTGATTTTCCTGCTAAGAGCAAACCCTCCTCCGAGAGCGGAAAGGGAGGGACCATCGCTAGGTGGGGAGCCCAGCTGGATCCCATATCCTGATCCTGCTTCCAAGATTTGCCTTCTCCTTGGCAACAACCCCTCATCCCACCACTGACACCACAGAGCAGGAAACCTCCAAGGCTGGCAACAATTAGAAGGAGAGAAGGAGCAGGAGAAAGAATAGCTGAGCAAAGGCAACAGGACTCCTGTTTTTCTGAAGCTTATCTTCTCAGCCTCGGTGCTACCGATTTTTTGAGCCAGGTAACTTTTTGCTTGAGGGACTATCCTGTATGTCACTGGGTGTTTAGCAGCATCCTTGGCCTCTACACACTAGATGCCAGTAGCAGTTGTGACAACCTCCAACAGGTCCAGGCATCGCTAAATGTCCCAGGTAAAGGGAGAATGCACAGAGTCATCCCCGGCTGAGAACCGCTGGTCTAGAGGGAAGACAGACGGTGACCAAAGAACAGGACTAATGATGTGTCATTTCAAGAAAAGTTATGCTCTTAAGGGATGGAAACAGAGCTGTAAGAAAGCAGTTCACAGAGGAGTCAAACAGGAATAAAAAACAGCTAGAAGGGGGTGACAGAGAATGAAATGGCCGGATGGCATCATCAAATCAATGGACATGAATCTGAGCACACTCCAGGAGACAGTGGAGGACAGGCAAGCCTGGAGTGCTGCAGTCCATGAGGCTGCAGAGTTGTACATGACTTAGTGATTGAACAACAACAACTGTCAAATAATTCTTTAGTAACTTTCCGGTTCTTCGGTTATTCTTTGGGTTATTCTTCTGGATGTAGAAAATCATAATGAATACCAAGAGAGAGTTTTAACTTCTTTTTTTTAATTTCAGCCTCAAAATGGCCTTTCCAGCCCAGGGTCCATCATGGCCACCGATAAATTAGGGAAAACAGATGCAACTGAGGCTCTGGATCTCAGTGAAAAGCTGGTATGTACACCTAGCATCAGTCCCCCTCCTGTCCAAACCTGCAACCCCTTCAGGCAGTGTTAACTACCAGATAGCTTAACTAAACATCAACCCTTCAAGATATTTAGTTGTTATTACAGCTCTGCGAGACCCATTTACTATCTCAGCATGGGTTGGAAATTGCATAGTTGAATTCCTTGGAAAACTGGGTAGCAAGAATAAATGTTTCTATCTGTTGTCATTTTCCCCCTAGTTCTCTAAAAGGCATAGCGTAAATGGATGCAGGGAACATGAAAGTCAGATTAAAAGCCCAATTGAAAGCCCAATTGTACTCCTTTCCAAAGTGTGTGTTCTCTGTGATGGCAGAAAGTGAATGAAACAGAATTAGACACTTGCCTCCTAATTATAGGGCTTCCCAGGTGGCTCAATGGTAAAGAATCTGCCTGCCAGTGCAGGAGATGCAGGTTTGATCTCTGGGTTGGGAAGATCCCCTGGAAGAGGGCATGACAACCCACTCCAGTATTCTTGCCTGGGAAATCCCACGGACAGAGGAGCCTAGCAGGCTTCAGTCCATGGGATCGCAAAGAGTCAGATACGACTGAGTGACTGAGCACAGCACACACACTCCTTATTAAAGCAGCCACCAGTGGTGGTGGACCAAGCCTCTTACCTGAAAAACGCTTTCTCGTAGTACATGGATATGAGCAAAACACTCGGGAGTCTGATGAACATCAAAGATATGTCAGGTCATGTGTCTATCAAACACCTCTCCCCCAAAGAGAGGGAGAGAGTCAACCAGCTTCGACAAAGAGACCTCGATATGGTGTTCGATAAGATCACCCAACTCAAGAACCGGCTGGAGAGAAAAGAGGAGCTTTTGAGAGGATACGAGAAAGACATTGAACAGCTCAGGTAGGGCCCATGGCCCCAGAGAAAGGCCCAGACCTCCATTCTCCAGGCTAAACCTCAGGGCAGCAGCAGACCTCTGGACCAAGACAGGAGGACAGAGGTCTGGGTGTGCAGGGGAGGCGGGATCATGACTCAGGGCCTGATGGAGGCAAGTCCTCTTGTCCAGAAAGCAGCAGTTAAAGTGCCCTGTACTCTCTTAAGGAGTAAGGTGCACCTTTTATGAATGTGTCTGATATTTCACCATGTGTGTGCTTTTCATAATCCCATCTTATTTTCAGCAGTATCAGTTCCCTGACCCTCACTGGGAAATTGGAGGGCTGGTAATATAACCTGTGTCAGCTTCATGCCACACTTACACAGCCCATGAGCTATTTATTCTGCCCTCCAGTCCCCAAACTTCATTATTCTCTCCCACTTGTAATGAAACCACTAAGTTAGGCGTACACAGAAGTATCTTGAGAAATCTCCCAGGGCAGGGGCATTGCTGGTAAGTGAGAAAGATGAGGGGGAAAGAGATTTTGTCTCTCCCATGTGCTCAGGCAGAGCAAAGTGTCGGTTCAGATGTACCAGTCACAGGTGGCCAAGCTGGAGGATGACATCTACAAAGAGGCTGAAGAGAAGGCGCTGCTCAAGGAGGCCCTGGAGCGCATGGAGCAGCAGCTGCACCAGGAGAAGAGGGTCAACAGGGCGATCAGGCAGCAGAAGGTGAGTGGTGCCTGCTTGGAGCAGAGTCTCTGAGGCTGCCCCTCAGCTCCCTTTAGAAATGGCCAGCTGAGGTCCCAGCGGGATCTAGGCAGTACAGTATGCATTTACTGATGCAAAAGAAAGTAGCAGAATAGCTTTAGCATCAGACAGACCTAAGTTTAGACTGTAGCTCTTGCATTTACTGTGTGACTTCAGGCAGGTTTCTTAACCACTCTGAGACTCAGAGTCTAGCTTGTCCGTATTTTCTTTCTTTCTTTTTAATTTAATTTTTAATTTTATATTGGAATATAGCTGATTTACAATTTTGTGTTAGTTTCGGGTACACAGCAAAGTGATTCAGTTATACAGATACATATATCCATTCTTTTTCAGATTCTTTTCCCAGATAGGTTATTATAGAATACTGAGTAGCATTCCCTGTGCTATACACGGGTCTTTGTTGAGTATCTGTTTTATATACGGTAGTGTATGTGTGTTAATTTCAAATGCCTAATTCATCCCCCCTCCACCTTTCACCTTTGATAACCATAAGTTTGTTTTCAAACTGTGAGTCCGTTTCTGTTTTATAAATAAGCTCACTTGTATCCGATTTTTAGACTCCACATACGAGTGATACCATATGATGCTTGCCTTCCTCTGTCTGCCTGACTTCGCTTAGTATGATTCTCTCTAGGCCCATCCATGTTGCTGCAAATGGCATGATTTCCCTCTTTTTACGGAATGAGTAACATTCCATTGTGTACATGCACCACATCTTTACCCATTCCTCTATCGGTGGACATTTAGGTTGCTTCCGTGTCTTGACTGCTATAAACAGGGCCCTCTGAGACTCACAGTCTAGCTTGTCTGTATTTTTTTTAACTTTTGATAATTCATGTATTTTACCTTGTTCTTTCTATTCAGATAACTCTTTTTCTGCCAGTTTTATTGGGATGTAATTGACACGGTATTGAGTTTAAGGTATACAGCATAATGATGTGACTTCCATGCCACATGAAGTAATTGCCACAATAAGCTTAGCGAACGTCCTGAATTTTTTAAAGTGGTGTCTATTGTTCTTACTTTCATTGTTCTGCCAGGTGCAAGGGACACACAGATGAATAAGTTCTCTGAGAATAAAGATTTTCAATTTTCTATTCTGAATACCCAGAGAATAGGAGACACCCAGTAAATATTTGGTACATGGATGGATAGAAGGACAAGTGTATGAATGGACTGGGTGGATGGGTGGATGGATGGACACCAGATCAGTGGATCAGTAGGTGTTCAGGTAGATGAATGATCAGGTGGATAGAGATAGATGAATGTCCTTGAAGGACATATTTTTCAGTGCAGAACATACAGGTAAAGAGCTGATTTCAGGCTGACTTAGTGGATAAGGGTTCTGTTCAGATCCAGAGAAGGGTACTTGGCTCAGTCTAGAGCATTCAGGGAGCGTTTTCCAAGTGCTGACCCTTTGTTATGAATTGCAAAGGAGAGTTGGAGTTTGTCCACCAAAGGGATGGACAGGTGTGCATTCGAGGCTGTGGGAGCCACAGAGGAAAGGCATGGGGATGAGGGATTTGCTTCCTGACATGAACTTGGTGAGACCATTGACTTGAGAGACCAAGACTGACACTCGGGCTGGTGATCCAGCTAAGAGGCCACCTTCTCCCCTCATCCTGCTATCTCATCTATCACATGGCACAAGACTCAGTGGGTCCTGGGGTCAAACTCCCCTGCTTACTGTGTGACCTTGTACAGATCAGTCCCCCTCTCTGAGCCTCCATTTCCTCATCAGTGAATGGGAGCTAAGAGCACCTGCCTTGCAGGATTGTTGTGAGGATTGAATACAACACAGGTAACCCTTCCTATCCAAGCTCTCACTGTCTAAACTCAGGACCAGACGGTTTCCGATGCCCAGGTACAGCTGTCCAGGCTCTGAAGCATGCAGCTCAGGGCCTGGGACTCGGCAGGTGGATGAGGCTGTCTTCCCTGTGGCCAGCTGACTGCGCAAGTGGTCTCTGAAGTGAGTGCTGTCCTAGACCCAGTAGAGTCTGCTGCCAGAAGTCCCCACACACATCGAGACAGGCATGGGCAGCAGCTGGACACCAGCTCCAGAAGCTCGCTGTAACCCTGTGCCTGCACCGCAGTCCATAGTGGGGTCTCTGGTCTTTTTGGCAGTTAACACCCGTGACCGTCCACTCCTGTTGCCAGCAGCATGTCACTAGCCCCACTGGGCGCTGGCACAGAGACTCCTAAATAGATCAGACTCTCCCTGGTCCTTCATTCTCACCTAAGGTCGAGCAGATCTCCAGGCAAGCATCAGGCAAACAGGGAAAATTGCCATAGCCCCCATCTCTTCATGATGTCTGCAGGCATTGGGCTCCACTAATGCTATGCAGCCATGATCAGGGTTATTAATGTCTCTGGTAGCCCTGCCTGGTTGTCATGATGATCCCCATTTTACAGATGAGGAAACTGATGCTCACCGAATTAAAAAAGAGACTTGTCCAAGTTCACAGAGTAGCTGGTAGTTTACAGAGTCTTGTTAGTCACTCAGTCATGTCTGACTGTTTGCAACCCCATGGACTGCAGCCTGCCAGGCTCCTCAGCCCATGGGATTTCCTAGGCAAGAATACTGGAGTAGATTGCCATTTCCTTCTCCAGGGGATCTTCCTGACTCAGGGATCGAACCCAGGTCTCCTGCATTGCAGGCAGATTCTTTACTGTCTGAGCCACCAAGGAAGTCCTAAGTAGAGCCTTTACCTAGCCCCAGATCTCTCTAGTCCTAGGTCTTGCATTCTTTGCAGGTCTGGTCCCCAGTTGCCTCCTTGTACCTGTTAGTCTTTCTAACGTGGAGCTGTGTATTTTTGCACGCATGCTTGTATGTATGCCTGTGAGTATGTGCTGTGTGTTTGTATGTGTGTGTATTTGTACGTGTGTTGCCTACATGAGCTCTAAGGAGGCCAGGCCTTAGAAGGTCATAGAAGGATGTCTTTCTCAACCAAGAGGTGATGGTCAGATGAATTCCTTGCAGAAGGCTGTCCTCCATTCTGCAAACTTTCCAGGAGGAGGTTTCCAGACCAGACAGCAGGCTCTCTGGCTTGTAGCCCCAGAAATGAAAGTGGCTGCTCTCCTGCTCTGAGGGAGCCCGGATGTGGTGTTTCTAGTGCTCACCGTTCTGAATTAAACATCACAGACCTCAGTCTGCATGTGTCATGGGGCTGCCTCAGGCAGAGGACAGTTTCCTTTCACACCAAGCAATGCCAGGGAGAGCTGGGCCACTGACAGAGTTCTGACTTTCCCTTTGATGTGCCCTCTGGAGAGCTCACCCCTCCCTGAGGCATCCCCCAAGCCCCAGGGCTTGGCAGGCGAGGCCCCAAAGCAGAGACACCAGACCACAGAATGGGACAGCAAAGGACCCAAAAAAGGCCATTGTCATGTACTGAAAACCTGAGGATTTACATAATCAGGCTTCACATGCATTATTCATGGGCTGCCTCATTCATACACAATGCAGGGGACATGCCAGCCTGTTTGGCGCTAGATATCCTTCAGCAGAGAAGGGTCTGAAATGGCCAAGCTGAACCTGTGTCAGGGTCCCCAGAAGAGCTAGAGCTAGGAGCTTTCAAAATCGTGAAATTCACAATTGGAGGAAAGATGTACATGAACTACAACCACAATCATGGCGTCGCCAATGATGTCATTTACTGAGCACTTTAAATATCATTTACTTTACTTTATCATTCACCAAGGGTCAGGCACCTGCTCCACACCGTACAGGCTTCATCTCTCCCATCAACCCCCCAAGGGAAGCTGGCGAGCATCAGCCCACTGGAGAGAGGGGAGGGCTGAGTTGACAGAGAGTACCAATCCCTGGCTGCTCAGCTGCAGAAACAGGATTCCCTCCCACCTGCTGCCCTCTCCAGCCCACATTCACTTTCCCACATCCCTTCCTTCTGCATCTCCCTTACCGGGGTGCCTGCCTCCTATTTCTCTCACCATTGCTCCCAGAGTATTCACTCCAGGACTCAGGTTTGCATTTGAGGCTTCTTATTACTATGTCATCAGAAATCCCTGTTTATCAGGAAGAAAAAAATAAGAAACTTTACGGTTTTGCTGGATTCAAAAGGGCAAGTGTACATATTCGTCTTGGCATCAGTTCCTTCCAGGGAGTATGTCTTCATTGTTTTTAAGTGGAAATTAACAGAAAATAGAAATCCTCTTTCCTAAGTTTTACACCTAGTATTTTCACAAGGAGCCTTACTTTTTAGCCTCTTATACAAAACTTTGAAACTGTTCACCCTGTTCATTGAGCTCGCAGGGTTGAAGCACTGAGAGATGAAATTAACACATCTGAAGCTTCAGAATCCACCCCCCACCCCCACCCCCCAAAATGTAGTTTGTCGTCTTAAATGTTTGACCATCTCTTCACTAAGCAGCACCTTCCAGAATCAAAAGTCGTATTTCCACAGTAACACCTCTGGCTGTGAACATGAGACTTGATATGAAAGGCTGGGCATTCACAGAGAACCTGGTGGTCATCAGCAGGGGCTCTGGAAGGCGCTGAGTCTGGGGCTCCCTCCACGTGGCAGAGAGAAGGGACCCTGGCCCAGGCCGAGCTCACGCTAATCCACGGCCAAGTCACTCGAGAAGCCAGCAGTGTTTCTCAGAGGCGAGAGGTGGAGTCAAACAAACAGCAGTCCAGCCCCGCCCCTGCCCCTAGTGACCCTTGAGTAGGTGGCTTGACCTCTGTATCTCATGTTCCTCAACCAAAACAACCAAAGATGGTAACGAGAGGCCCGCTCCGTGGGGCAGCGGGAGAGTTAAATGGCAAAATGCCCACAGTGCCTGGCACACGGCAAGCCCCTTTTCTAAGGGGAAGAATAGACAGCCCATGGATGGGTGGGGATTCCTGCGTTTCTTTCAGGGAGCTTCCTGCCAGCTGACGCCGTCCCTGGTCCTCCCCAAGCCGGCTGCTCTTCTGTGACGCTCTTTTCTCCTCGGTGAATAACACTCGGGTCACAGCCAAGAAAGGACCCAGATACCTTTTGTGAATGGCCTAATGCTGGGGGTTTTCAATAGGAAAATTTTAAATGCACAGAAGTGGCCATTTGAAAAGCATGCAAACCCTTTTACTTAGGGCTTGATGTCTAAGAAAGGCTGAAGGGCACAGGCTGCTTCTGGCAGAAACCCGGCCAGCTCGCCTGCCAATCAAATCTCCAGCCAATGAAGTCCTGCCTAGGGGGCATGGCCACCACTTTTCCTGTGGCCTCAGCCCAGAGAGCGAGAGTGTGTGATTAAGTCACTCAGTCGGGTCCCACTCTTTGCGACCCCATGACTGTTAGCCAGTCAGGCTCCTCCGTCCATGGGATTATCCTGGCAAGAATACTGGAGTGGGTTGCATTTTTTTTCCTCCAGGGGAATCTTTCTGACGCAGGGGTCGAACCAGCGGCTTCTGCATTAGCAGGCAGATTCTTTACCGCTCTGCCACCTGGGAAGCCCCCTCAGCCAGGCGGGAACCCCCTAAAGTTCCTTCTGCTTAATTAGCTCTGCTGCTGCTAAGTTGCTTCAGTCGTGTCCGACTCTGTGCGACCCCGTGGACTGCAGCCTACCAGGTTCCTCCGTCCATGGGATTTTCCAGGCAAGAGTACTGGAGTGGGGTGCCATTGCCTTCTCCTTTAATTAGCTCATGTCCCTTGTTTTTAAGATGAGAATAAAAATGGCACCTACCTCAATAGCCTTGGATGAAATGGGAGGTTGCATATAAAACCCTTAGTAGATGGGACCACATAGGATACATGCTCACCTGCCATCATGGTTATCCTCACTCTTCTGTTTAACTCACTATTTTCCAGGATTTCCTTGGGCCCGTGTATTCTCAAGATCCTGGTTTCCTCAGCACCACTTGTGTGTTTTTAGCCAACAAGTAGGAATTGGTAGTTGTTGTATAGGAGGAGCATGTGATGGGAGGAGCTTGTGGATGGTACTCTCCTGCCCATGATGATGAAGTGGGACAATGTGGCTAGGCTGGTGCAGCATACAGACAGAAGATGGCTAAAGAAAAAGACCCTCACCTGCCCCCTTCTGCCCACCAATCCCAGTGAATCCCAGCATCTCCTAGCAACCTCAGAGGTGTGTCCCTGAATGGAACAAGTGGGGACACACTGAACACTGTCTTGCTCACCTGATATTTTCACTTAGGAACGTTTAGAGGACCTCGAACAGAGAAATGCCAAAGAGTCAGCAGCTTGCAACTGTTCCTTCAAAGAGAAAGAGAGGCAGGTACAGAGACCCTTTCTGATCTTTGCAGCCAGACACAAAGTAGATACCTTATTTTCAAAGGGCAAGAGCTTGTGGGGTGCAAATGCCAGCATGGGCAGCCCAGAAAATAGTCCACCTTCCTCCACTCCCTTCCCCTCCCCCACCCCAGCCCNATTCCTGGGCTCTCCTACATATTTGAGGCAAGTGGCAGACCCCGAGGACCCCTGGGGCCAAACCCCGCAGGAAATTCTCTGAGAAAACACCGCCTTTCTGGGAAGAAAGGCAGAAAAAGCTAGGGAGAGGGGGAGCTACTCCACCGCCTCCCTGTGCGTGAGTCGGGGTAACAGCAACCACCTTGAGGGGCTGGTATGAGGACTGCGTGCACTGATGCACAGAAAGCCCTCAGGACGGGGCCTCGAACCCGGGGGACACTCAGTACATGTTCCTTATTATTATTGATAATAGACCCCCAGTCACTGGAGCCCTCTGGCCCCACCCCAAACAAACAAGCCGAAAGCACAGAACAAATGCAAGCCGGTTGCAGATACGATCAAGGTAGGTGTGGGAGTCCAGGCCCAGAGCTAGGGACTTTGCAGTGACAGACAGGCGGTAGGTTTCAGTGCCGGATTAACCAAGGCCCCAGAAATGTCCCCACAGAGGCCAGTTGCCAGCTGTGTCTGAAAAGGCTTGAAGGGACAAGACCCAGCTCTCGTGCAGGGCCTCCAGCGTGGACAGCAGAGAGCCGACACTGAGTGGAAGTGAGCACGCGTAGATGTGAGTATGAGCCGGCAGATGCGTTGTGTGGGTGCGTGCGTCCCGCCCCCAGTCACCCTCGCCATGCCACCCCTGCCCCACGGAGAGGATCCATGTCAGCTTCAAAAAGAAAACCCTGTCTCGAAACAACGCCGGGCCTGTCTTCAGATCACCCAATGTGAGTAAACTGTCCAACCACAAATATTTAAGAACTTTCACCGCAGTCTGAACAATCATGTAGAACAAGGCAGGGAGTGTTTTCTGGGAAGATCCATTTGGCTCTCAGATTAGTGGCTCTGTCTCGATGGGAACTCGGTGTTCCCTGATCTCATCCTCTGATCACTAGGCTGAGAATTAACTTTGTCACCGTGTGGGGACATGTCTAGACCCCAGAAGACAGACTCATTGTAACTCAACTTAGGAGAGAATGAGGTACGGAAGCTAGAGTGTCCATTTACAATTTATGTCTGCAATGAGAAGCTCGCCTCTTGATTTTCCATCTGCCTGGAATAATTTCACTACAGCCCCGTGCACTACCCCCCCACCCCGCTCCCCCCTCCCAGTTTTGCCTGGTCAACCCTAGGTCTCCATGTAATCCACTTCTCCCGGAACCCTTCTCCTGGTCTGCATGAAGGGCCATTTCTCTGCATTTTCAGAGCTCCGCTGCTTCCTGAGTCACAGCTGTGTGGTGCTTTTGCCAACACAAACAAATACCCCAGTTCTTCAGACACTGCTGGGTGTCTGACGAGTCAGTTCAATTCTGTTACTAACCACCCAGACTACATGTCAGAATCCACAGGTTACGGGCTCAGCCTCCCAAGACCATCCCCAACTCTGATCCCAGTCACGTCGCAGGTTGGCACTTTTACTTTGACCAACTGGCTACAAATCAGGGGTTTCTAGGACCCACCCCTTAAGTTCTGTAACTCCCTGGAATGGCTCCTAGAAGCCAAGAAGGTGCTTCACCCACTATTTGCTGTTTTTTAGTCACTCTGTCGTGTCCAACTCTTTGCTACCCCGTGGACTGCAGTCCATCAGGGCCCTCTGTCCATGGGATTTTTCCAGGCAAGAATACTGGAGTGGGTTGCCGTTTCCTTCTCCAAGGGATCAAACCAGGTCTCCTGCTGAGAAGAAAGGTTAAAACTTTACTAAAAAGCCTTAGGAAAACAGGCCCTCTTGTTTACCCTAAAACAAGCCCTTATCTCAGGAATGTGGCCTTCGGGAGGCTGTCCGGGGGGCGCTTACCTCCAAGACCATTCCAGGAAATAATTTTCCAGAAAAATAGCTAACAATGCAGCTGGTCAGCCATTTCGGCCTGATAACAAATGGGCCTATCCCTGAAAATGTCAAGACCTGTACACCAATCAGGTTGTTCCACCCTAGCTGCACCTGTTTGTGGTATTCATGCTTAAAAACTGCTCTGTAACGGATGGCGGGGTTCGTTCTGCCCTGGAGGAGACCGAACCCCGGCATGCCGGCCGAATAAATCCTCTTGCTGTTTGCATCGAATCTGAGTCTTGGTGATCTTTGGGGCGATGGATCTCAGGAAAGGGACCGTGAGGTCCAACACTGCATCAGCAGGCAGATTCTTTACTGCTGAGCCAGCAGAGAAGCCCCCACTACTGGTTTGTTATAAAGAATTCAAATCCAAGAACAGCCACTGGAAGAGCTGCATTGGGCAGGGGTGGGATAGGGTGTGCAGAGCGCCCATGCCCTCCGTGGATGCACCACCCTCCTCAATGTGTTTGCTAACTGGGAAGCTCTCTGAACCCACTTCTTTAGGGTTTTTTAGTGGAAGGTTCCTTAAGTAGACACAATTGGTTAGATCATTGGCCGTTAGCAGTTTACCCAGCCCCCCACCTCCTTCCCATCCTTAGAAATCTCAGGTTGGGGCTTAAAGTTCCAACCTTCTAAGATGCCCTGACTTTCCTGCTGGGCAAGCCCCCACCCTGAAACTGTCTAGGGCCAACCATGGTCATCTCATTAGCATCACATCACTTGGAGATTCCAAAGGTTTTAGGAGTCATGTGCTAGGAACCCAAGATTTATTATTTTTAATATTAATTCATATTTATTATCATTTATTCATATTCATGGATTTCCCAGGTGGCTCAGTGGTAAAAAACCTGCCTGCCAAGCCGAAGACGTGGATTCTATCCAGGGAAGATCCCCTGGAGGAAGAAATGACAACCCACTCCAGCATTCTCGCCTGGGAAATCCCAAGGATTTCCAAGAGGAGCCTGGCAGGTCCTGCTCTCACAAAGAATCACACAGACTGAGCAACTGAACAAATTCATATGCGTATTTCACAATAGCATTTAATGTGTAAAACTTGACTCACCTGTTTATTTATCTCTGTCCCCCTAGGAGCAGAGAAGGAGAACATAACTATGGTACCTGCCTTTTATCCACAATGGCCAGAGCAGGCCAGCCGCATTCCTGGCTCCACAAGTAGCTAATTGCATATTGAAGCTCTGAGCAAATCTACTTAGAAAATCAAACGACAGTGAAAAGCTTACTAGTTGAGCCTAGATGCAGAGCTAAGTGACTGAGCTGCGTCTCAGTGACCCCTGGGCAGACGATCAATTTCCATTACAAAGGCGTGCATCAGGCAGGCCGGAAACCCCGGGTCCCAGATCAGGTAACCTTAGCTCGGAGTCCCTGAGACTTGCACTCAGAGGGTTCTCCCCTTGAGCCCCCCTCCTCGCCAGTGCCCGGGTGACCTCACCTGTACCTTGGGTGATCTTGAAAACTCTCCAACTGTACTAGCAAAGACAAGCGCTGCGGGTTTTCCTTCCTATCCTTTGTTTTATTCATGAATTTTGGCTTCTTAATTCCAAACTCAGGGTGACTTCAGTGGCATTTTTGAGAGATGCTATTTACTTATTCATCCAGTTCTGGCTGCGTTGGGTCTTTCTTTCTGCCCACGGGCTTTCTCCAGTTGCAAGAAGCAGGGGCTTCTCATTGCAGTAGCTTCAGCCTTTGTGGCTGTTCTGCAGCACGTGGAATCTTCCCAGACCAGGGATCAAGCCTGTGACCCAGGCACTGGCAAGTGTATTCTTAAACACTGGACCCACCAGGGAAGTCTAAAGAATGCTGCTTAGCATCAAATCTCCACTCAGCAATTTTTTTTCCCTGTAAAGTGTTCTTTGTGTCTTTATTACACACTAATTATTTTATTATTACATTCTAGAAAGTAAAAAAGGCAAAATGGGAAGATTAAAACCACCATCCAGAAATAATTATCTTACTTATTAATACTTAAAAACATATGACAAGCATCTTCCCGTCTCAACAGATTTCTAAGATGACAATTTTTCAGGACTTAGTATGATCGACTGCATGCTAATTAAGTTAGTGTTTCTTTTAAATTTCCTGATCTAATTCAAAACTGTTATTTCTCATGTAGTCATTAAACAGTTTGGGTATGAAAGCAGTGCAGCTGTGAAAAAATGTTTATAATGTAATGGTGAGTGAGGAGAGAGCCTAGCAAGATGGTATGCATGCTGTAATTGCAAGTGATTTTTTAAGTTAACAAGTGACTGAAATGCAGTTTGCTATGGTGATAAAATTATCTGTGAACTTTCACTTGTCTCTACTTCCCACATTTCTTGGCAGTGTGAGAATATCACTTTATAATGAAAAACAATTTTTAATTTCCCAGGACAGTGTAAGCTGCCCCGATTGCGTGCAGTCAAGAAATGAAGTTTTTTTTCCATCAGTAATTCAGTTCTTGCCTTACCTTGTGCTGAGCTAAGTCGCTCAGTCGTGTCTGACTCTTTGCGACCCCGTGGACTGCAGCCCGCCAGGCTCCTCTTGACTCAGATGATGATGAAACATGGGAGAGACACTCTGCTGCTTCTTGCAAAGGGCTTTTGCCAGGTGGATTTGAACAAGGTAGAGTGGAAGGAAAACGAGTGGGATGGAACCTCTGGGGAGACGAGATTCAGCTTGCAGCCCCCTGGAAGGGTCAACGTCCAGACCCTCCTGACTTTCGCGTGAACATCTTCTCTGCCCGCAGGGTGCTGAGCACCCTTCCCCCTGAGCCCGGGACCCAGAAGGTTCCTGCACATAGACTGTCAGTTCAGAAACTGGGTCTGTCCTGGGCAAAGAGGATGAGTTGGTCTCCCTGCTGGGACCAGTTCTCGGGGAGCCAGGCGTGGGGAGCAACACAGACCCGGGGACGAGGTTCTCGAAGGCCCGGCAGGCTTGCTAATGTCACCGCCCCAGCCCTGCCTGAAATTCCCCTTGATCCTCCCTCAAGCCAAACCTGTCAATATGGATACCTCCCAAGGACTTTGTCCCACCCAGAAATGTTAGTCGCTCAGTCGTGTCCGACTCTTTGTGACCCCATGGAGTGGGTACCCATTCCCTCCTCCAGGGGATCTTCCTGACCCAGGAATTGAACCCAGGTCTCTTGCATTGCAGACAGATTCTTTCTTGTCTGAGCCACCTTCTCTGGAGGATCAACTAAACCCATAGAAAGCCCTGGACTCTTACCATGTGGTACTTGAGAATCCCTGAATTCTGAAATGCCTCTCTGCATTAGCAGCTGACTTTATTTTCAGGGTCGTTTGTCACGGAGACATTCCCATCTTGTGATTTCACATGAGTCCTGGGCATTGACCACCGTTGAGTCAGCATTGCCTCTTTTTCTGATGACATTTGAGCCCCCATCACCGGCTCCCTCCAATCCGGCAGGCCTCACTAGGGGTCCCTGTCTCAGCCAATCCTTTCCCGGCCAACTCGCCCCTGACTGTCCAGACCACGGCCCCCGCCCCAACCCCCCCAGCTTGATTTTTCTCCATAGCACTCCTTTGTATCTGACATAGCCCACATTTCACTGGTGGATCGGGTTTTCGCCTGCTCTGGGATTCCTCAGGACAAGGTAAGGACCCTCGGAGCTCTAGTTCCTTGTTCTCCTAGCGAACACGTTTGCTGCAGTGTTTACTAACTCTACAGTGTGTTTGTGCGAATGAATGACACACCCTGCTCGAGCCAAGTGAGGAGCCCTGCTCCGCGGCTCTGCAGTGACCTCATTCGGCTTATGGCAGAATCCTGTCGGGGGTTTATACCGACCTGCCAGTGGACTTCCCTGGTGGCGCAGACAGTAAAGCCTCTGCCTACAATGCGGGAGACCCACGTTCAATCCCTGGGTTGGGAAGATCTCCTGGAGAAGGAGATGGCAACCCACTCCAGTACTCCTGCCTGGGAAATCCCATGGGCGGAAGAACCTGGTGGGCTACAGTCCATGGGGTCGCAGAGTCAGACACGACGGAGCGACTTCACCTTCTTTCACTTTCAGTTTCACTCTCCTACTAGGATGAGAGCTCCGTAAGGGTGATTCTTGCTGTGTTCCATCACTACTCAATGCCCTATGCTGACCTAGACATGGCTTTTTGTGGTTCTTTGTGCTACCGCAAAGTCATTTTTAATAAATAGACCCCCTCAAAATAACAGCTTCAGATGATAGTGACTAAAGAGAGTCTGCGTCATGCTAACCTGTCTGCGCAAAATGAGATGTGCATCTCTGCTACACAAGATTCGAGACTGAACTTTCTCCTGAGTCAGTAATCTGATCAGAAGCAGAAAAGTGATTTAGGTGATAAGAAAGGCACCATGGCTGAAAGTCACGGGAAGAGGAAGAAAAAGCAAACAAGCAGGCCCCAGGTGTCATGCTTACAACAGATAAAGAAAAAATGAGGAGGCGGGCAAGGGAGATGGAAGACAGGCAAGAGCCTCTCAGCTGGCTGTTCAGAGCAGAGTCGACCCACATTGCCCAACATTGAAAACTGCCAGAAAATAGTCCCGAGCTCTCCATTGCTGTGGCTCCGTCGCCAAGTCATGTCTGACTCTTTGTGATCCCATGGACTGCAGCACACCAGGCCTCCCTGTCCTTCACTATCTCCCGGAGTTTGCTCAAATTCATGCCACTGAGTCAGTGATGCTATCCAACCATCTCATCCTCTGTCACCCCCTTCTCCTCTTGCCTTCAATCTTTCCCAGCATCAGGGTCTTTTCCAATGAGTCAGTTCTTCCCATCAGGTGGCCAAAGTATTGGAGCTTCAGCTTCAACATCAGTCCTTCCAATGAATATTCAGGACTGATCTCCTTTAGGATGGACTGGTTTGATCCCTTTGCAGTCCAAGGGACTCTCAAGAGTCTTTTCCAGCACCACAATTTGAAAGTNTCAGGTGGCCAAAGTATTGGAGCTTCAGCTTCAGCATCAGTCCTTCCAATGAATATTCAGGACTGATCTCCTTTAGGATGGACTGGTTTGATCCCTTTGCAGTCCAAGGGACTCTCAAGAGTCTTTTCCAGCACCACAATTTGAAAGTACAATTTGAATTCTTTGGTGCCCAGCTTTCTTTATAGTCCAACACTCACATCTGTACATGACCACTGGAAAAACCATAGCTTTGACTAGACAGGCTTTGTCAGCAAAGTGATGTCTGCTTCTTAATAGACTATCTAGGTTTGTTATAGCTTATCCAGGGAGCAAGCGTCTTTTAATTTCAAGGCTGCAGTCACCATCCATGGGGATTTTGAAGCCGAAGAAAATGAAGTCTCTCACTGTTTCCACTGTTTCTCCATCTATTTGTCATGAAGTGATGGGACTGGATGCCATGATCTTCATTTTTTTAATGTTGAGTTTTAAGCCAGGCTTTTCACTGTCCTCTTTTACTTTCATCAAGAGGCTCTTTAGTTCCTCTTCGCTTTCTTCCATTAATGTAGTATCATCTGCATATCTGAGATTGTTGATATTTCTCCCGGCAATCTTGATTCCAGCTTGTGCTTCATCCAGCCCAGCGTTTCCCATGATGTTCTCTGCATAGAAGTTAAATGAGCAGGGTGACAATACACAGCCTTGACATATTCCTTTCCCAATTTGGACCAGTGCTATGTCCGGTTCTAACTGTTGCTTCTTGACCTTCATGTAGGTTTCTCAGGAGGCAGGTAAGGTGGCCTGAACTCTTCATAGTTACTGTAATTCCTCAACACTAGAGGCAACTTTGGGACCTAATATATCTTCTGAAGGAGTAATTATATAGAAATTCAACAGTCCATTCATTTTTACTGCATTTTCTTCTCTCAACTTCATATGAAATGAAACTTGATATTTAACCAGAAAAGAGCGTGCCTAGCATGACTCACTTTCTATACAGTGAAGTCGTATGTATTTGCATTTGTATCCACAGTGAAGTCATTTGTATTTGCGTTTGTAGATTTCACAGAGACTGACGCCAGGAGTGAGGCGTATGCCCAAAGTAATCCTGGCGTCTGTGGGTGGTGAGATGCGGGGTGGTTTTTCTCTCCTTTGTGCCTTTCTCTAGTAGTTGAATGTTTTATAACAAGGAGACATCGCGTTCACCAAAACACCAGAGTCTTTACTTAGAGAGAAAGTGAAAATGTCAGTCGCAATTGTGTCCGACTCTTTGCGACCCCGTGGACTCTAGCTCGCCAGGCTCCTCTGTCCACGGAATTTTCCAGAAGGATACTGGAGTGGGTAGCGATTCCCTTCTCCAGGGCATCTTCCCAACCCAGGGATGGAAGCCGGGTCTCCTGCATCGTGGGCAGATTCTTTACCATCTGAGCCGCCAGCGTGAAGAGAGAAGCCCACGAGAAGCCTTCAGCCAGAGGCCAGCCTCGTGCGTAGGTGCTGGGGCTCCCGGAAGGGCGGGTGGCACAGTGCTGCCCACGTGCGGAGACCCTGGCCGCAGAGAAGCCGACCTGTTCAAGGTTCTGTTACAGCGGAATGAAGGTGTCTGAACGGGTCTGATTGGCGAGTTAACCGTGGCCGGGACAGAGGAGGGGTGGTTCTCTGTGCAGCCCAGGCAACGGTACCTGAGGGCTTCCCGCCTTCCTCTCTGAGTGGACAAGTCTCTGCAGGTTCTCAGGCCACAGAACCTCCTTCCATTGCTGGATTCCCTTTCCTGGTTGCCTTGCTCATTAATATGCATTGGTTGTAGTCACTAGTGTTTTATCCCACTGTGGCCACATGAGCTGCATTATCGGCATGTGGTCCAGAGAACGGAATCCTTGCGTACCTGTTACAGCTTAGATGTGAACATTTTAAACGAAGAATCATAAATACCATTGTAACCACAAACTGAGACATACCCACTACAACCAATCAGTTTTTAATCTCATTAATTTGACACTCTATTAGGACTGAGAAATCTGTAAGCTTAACATATTACACTATAGCAAAATGTATAACATAGTAATCACATTTGATGAGAACGAACGTTTGATAAAATAAATGTTCATTATGATTGAACGGCATTTAACTAGAAATTTAAGGATGCTTTCTAAACCTGGTAAAGAGCATGAATCACGAGTGGAACATAACAGGCATGTTCGTGAAGTTAAGTCCTTTTTAAAAGAAGAAAGTTTGCAGTGACCACTATTGGCTATTCACCAGCATCCACAATCCCTTTCCTGCCCAAGACTTCGATTTTCTTGGGTTATCCAGTCTCCTTTTCAGCCACACGCCTCAAGGGAAGATGCCTAACCACATTACAAAGAAAGAAAAGCATGTATACAGACAAATGGAGCAGGAAATGGCAACCCACTCCAGTATTCTTGCCTGGAGAACCCCATGGACAGAGGAGCCTGGTGGGCTGCAGCCCATGGGGTTGCAAAGAATTGGACACAACTGAGCGACTAACGCTTTCAAGGAGCATGAGGAGGCGGCAGGACGCACAATTCGGGCCACTGCATCAGTCCCTGCATTCAGGAGGTGTGGGTGTGATGAAGGCCCAGTGACTGCCTTCCTGCTGTTCTTACTTCCGGGCTCCTCCGTGTGTGAGTGTGTGTGTGTGTGTGTGTGTGTGTGTGTGTGTGTGTGTGTGTGTGTGGTTATGTTGTATTATTTTTAAACAACGAAGCCCGAAAAACCCAAATCAGCTACTCAGCTGGTCCTCAGCCTGATAAGCAGTCTTTTATTTCAGCCCTGAAAGAAATATTGTTGTATTGGACTTAATTGAGAAATCCACTGGCCTCCAGAATGGCCGTCCCCTCGTAGGGGATTTTAAAGGGATATCATCGGTGACATAGTCCCCTTTGCTGAGTTCTTCGGACTGGGGATGAACCGGGTGCCAGCAGCGATGCCTCGGTCACTCCCCTATCTCCTGACGGGCAGTGCCACTCTCTCCATCTTCTTGCAAGAGGCCCTGCCGGCTTCTTGCTGGACAAGCACACGTTCGCCCCCATGCCCCTTCTGACTTGGGCACCTCTGACCTGTTCCTTTGGACATCTCCTTCTGGAATCCAGGAAAAGGAGAAACATCCTTCACTTGCACTGCTCTGTATTGTAACAATTTGTTACATCTCTAATGTAACAATTTGATCAACAGCTAGACATGAGGGTGAAATTCTCGACCCCTTCTCCTTCTTTTGTTACCCATCTCTCTGTACCCGTCTCGCTTTTCCTTCTTCTTTATTTCTTTAATTCAAGCCACTCTCTACCGGCCACTGTGCAGGAGCCTCAGATGTAAAGGAGAGTCCTTTGTAGCCCAGAGCCCAGGAGCACAAACCCAAGGGAAGAGACAAGATGCACAAACCCACAGAAGCCGGGGTCAGAGGCAAACGTTTTGGAATTCTCCACCCTGAAGAAATCAGTTGCTCTAGATGCTCACAACTGAATGAGTTCTGGTATGCCGCTTGCCAACACGTGACCCTTTTAAAGACATTCATAGACAGCAGGTTTGCTATGATTCTGACTTGACATAAAATTAACGCAGCGACATAGCTTTTGCTTTCAGATACGAGTATGTTCGATAGCACATGGAACTCTGCTCAATGCTATGTGGCAGCTTGGATGGGAGGGGAGTTTGGGGAGAGAATGGATACATGTATGTATATGACTGAGTCCCTTCACTGCTCACCCGAAACTGTCACAACATTATTAATCGGCTATACTCCAATACAAGATAAAAAGGGTTTGTGTGTGTGTGTTTTTTTAATAGTACGTTCATACCTGTCACGATCAGGTGCTTGGGTAATGAGTACATCTTCCCCAGAGGAAAATAAATACCTATATCTCATAAGTCTTGTCTTGCATCCTAATGTAGGCAAGCTAGAAACAGAATGAAATGTATAAGCTGTAAGACTCTGCTCTCAAAACTGCACAGAGATCACAGAACAAGGAAATGGGTCTTCTCTTCAGTTTGAGGAAGCAGGTACTGAGACCTTCCTGGTTCTTTCTTACTTTTTTTAATGGAAAGACCCACATATACCTTTGTGAATGTATCTCTTACTTTAAAACAGCAACAACATCTGCTTACAGTTAGTAGTACTAATAGCAAGACTCTTGAGAGTCCCTTGGACTGCAAGGAGATCCAACCAGTCCATTCTGAAGGAGATCAGTCCTGGGATTTCTTTGGAAGGAATGATGCTAAAGCTGAAACTCCAGTACTTTGGCCACCTCATGTGAAGCGTTGACTCATTGGAAAAGACTCTGATGCTGGGAGGGATTGAGGGCAGGAGGAGAAGGGGACGACAGAGGATGAGATGGCTGGATGGCATCACAGACTCGATGGACGTGAGTCTGGGTGAACTTTGGGAGTTGGTGATGGACACGGAGGCCTGGCGTGCTGCGATTCGTGGAGTCGCAAAGAGTCGGACACGACTGAGCGACTGAACTGAACTGAACTGAACTGATATTCCCTGGGTACACTGCTAAGAACATCACAGGCACAATCTCATTTTGCTTTTCTCTTCTAGCCCTCTGAATAAGCCACCTTCATCTGACCCAGGAAGAGAGAGACCCTTGAAGAAACTGACTTGCTCAAGGTTGCCCAGCTGGCAAGTGGCCTCCTTGGAGCCTGAGCTTGGGGTTCTGGACCTCTTTTCTGAACTGCCCTTTCTTCAGGGATGCAGAAATTTTTTCATCTGTATCCTTAACCTCAACATGAGCAGAGCATTCCAGGTGGAGAACAGTTTATGCTGCAGGATTATTTGCTCATCCAATTAATCAAGTTCAGTCCATTGGCTCTAACTCAGAGTTTTAAAAATACGTCAGAATCCAACAGCGTGACTCCCCATAGGGGCAGTAAAGTAAACACGTGAAAGACATCAGTGACCACGAGACTGAGTTTCCCAAAGACACCAGCTGATGTTGTCAACAATTTCCCTTCCCAAACTTATCTTGGCTTCCCTGGTGGTTCAGTGGTAAAGAACCCACCTGCAATGCAGGAGACATGGGTTTGATCCCTGGGTTGGGAAGATCCCCTGGAGTAGGAAATGGCAGCCCACTCCAGTATTCTTGTCTGGGAAATTCAAGGACAGAGGAGCCTGGTGGGCTACAGTCCGTGGAGTCACAGACTCAGACACGGCTTAGCAACGAACAGCAACAAAGCTCCTATCTAATTTCGGTGTTGTCCCTCCACACTGGGGGTAACACAATATGCCTTTCATCCAAGTAGTTGACAGTTTCACTGGTTGTCATTTTACTTATCCAAGGTTATGATCATTCTAGCTAATGTTTTGTCACTTCCTTTAAGAAATCTATCATTGGGCTTCATAGGTAAGGGCAGCGTGATGCAATTTATAAAATAACCAAAATAAGTCCCCAAATTCCACCATTTTAACAATAACTCTGCCACCAAACTAATAGATACTAATATTCATGTCATCCGTGTCTTTTATAACCTGTAGGAAATTATTCACTGATATAATAAGGAAGAACTATTTGGGTATTTCTCCGTGACCCCACCACCACCATTGTTGTTTGGGGTGATATTTGAAGGACTATTGAGCAAGAGGCAATACTGTGAATTTAGACAAAGAGAATCTGTGTAAAGGAAACACACAGCAAAGAAAATCTATAGTTTGCAAATCAAAAACAAATGGAGCACCTGCCCAGCGCTAGCAGATCACCTCCCCTGATATAATGAACAATGAGCTCTTCACATCAGATGTCCTCTGGAAGGAACGCAGCCCCTTCCTGGACACTAGGCAATTGTCTGGGAGCCAGCTCGTTCTTGGAAGAGAGCAGGGGACTTGGGTCCCTGAGCCGAGCACCAAGAGACCGTCCAGATGTGAAATAGTGAGGCTTTCTTTCATCACGCCACGTGGGCGGTACTGGGTAGATGGCAAAGCATGGAGAAGCTGGGTTGGGGGTGGAAGAGTACAGGGAGCTGGAGAAGGGTTCCCAGATTCTTCCTCCACCCTCGAGAGTCGAGTTTCAGTCTTTCAAACAAATTGGTCAGGAGAGGAGACCAAAACGAAAAACAGAATTTCCTCCATGGTTTGTGTTTCTGACATGCGGTAATATTCATCTGAAGTCTATCAGATGCAGTTAGAACCCAGCTACCCTTCTTTATGACTTCCCTGTGGCTCAGATGGTAAAGCGTCTGCCCACAACGCGGGAGACCCAGATTTGATCCCTGGTTTGGGAAGATCCCCTGGAGGAGGGCATGGCAACCCACTCCAGTATTCTTGCCTAGAGATTCCCACAGAGGAGCCTGGTGGGCTGCAGTCCATGGGGTCACAAAGAATTGGACACAACTGAGCGACTCCAATTTCACCTTTTTTTTTTCACCCTTGTTTAGAGCACACGGTAGAGTGATTGCTTTGCTGCACCCATAGAATATATTTAATGATAACTCGCTACTGAGATTTTATGTAGAACTTGGGGTGCCTGCAGGCTTAAAAGGACACATAGGAAATGTGGGGGGCAGGAAGCAAAATTATCAACTGTCCGAATGGAGAGAGAGACTGAAGCTCAGCTCCCTTAAGTTCCGATGAAAAGTAGGCATAATTTTGAACTATGCCTACCTGCTGCCCTAGACAGGAGGTCCCTGCCCCAGATGCCGGCAAAAGGGGGACAACCAGGATGGGGGCACCTGTCGTCTGCACCGCCTCCCACCTCGCACCCGGCCTCCCGTGGAAAGGGCACTCTTTACATAGTGCTTCATGCTGGGCGTATGTGATACCAAATATGAGTAGACAATTTCCCTCCAAGGTGAGAGAGGACAGTCTGCCGCGGGGAACGCTGTGCTCTGGGGCAATGAATGTGCTGTCAATTTCCACAGAAGCCTCTTTGTGGCCGATCACCGCCGACACCACGCGTGCCATCACAGCCAAGCTCTGCCCTTTTCTGTTGTCGAATATGAAATCCTGCAATGCGAAGCTGCAGCCGCCTTCTGCTTTCTATTTGACGGTGCTCGCTTGCATTCTCAGTAGCTGAAAGCGGTGTTGGAGGCTGGGTGCTGGTAAGATGTGTGAGGGGTGATTAACAGAGGTGTTGATATGTTTCACTTTGAACAGGTTTGCCAACTTCTAGATTCTCCCTCTAAGCATCAGCAACTTAAATATCGCCCAGCTAATGACAAAAAAAAAAAAAAACAACACACGCAGTTACAAAATATGTATCCTGTCAGGTGTAGGGTTTCTGCCAAGATCAATAAGAAGAGCTTTGAAGGTCGTGTAATTCCCACAGGGAGTTCATGCACTGTGCTCAGTTGCACGCTTTTTCAAGTTTGAAGACACATCGAAAGGACTTTTCATTTATTCACCCCTGTCTTCATTCATTCAACTAAGATTTATTTAGGGACCCCTGCGTGTGTCATCTTGTGCTTGATCCTGAATGGTGTTGATTAAGAAGGGTAAAAAAGTGGATTCAAGGCATAACATTTCATCATCTCTTAAAAAAAAAAATCTATAGAAACATTGTATTAGATCATAGCATTGAAACAATGTTAAATTCCTAAATACTGTCATTATAATTGCAATACAGAAAAAGACAAAATATTGCAAAATAGTAACAAGTGGTGAAGTTAGGTGAAGCATATAGGAATGTTCATTACATTTATCTTTTACCTTTTCTGTAGCTTNGCGGGGGGTAGGGGAGGGGGAGGCGGGGGAACAGCATGCCCATGATGTGTTAAGTTTTAATTGCAGATAAACAACAAACAGTTATTAAGTATAAATATGTTCCAAATATTGCACGGGGGCATACTCATAGTAAAAAGTATTTTGGTTTCATTCTGAAATTCAGATGGAACTGGGAATCCTGTATTTTATCTGACAACCCCTCCAGCACTTACTGAGCACCAACTAGACACCAGGTGGGGAGGTTCTGAAGCAGGTGTCACAAGATGGCAGCCCACAGACATATTTCATTTGACTCATGGGATTTTGGGGGGATACATTTCAAAGTAGGGCAGTTTAACAGAATACTCCAGATTTCCAGCTTCTCTAGGAAACTTGCAAGATCTGGGGACACTAGGCCCACTGTCCCACAGGCCACCATCACAAGCCTCTGTCTTCCAGGCCCCTTAGCGCTGGGCTGATGGGCTTGTTGCCACCCCTCCCCGGGCTCACCTCACCCACTTCCTTTACTTCCCTGGCCCCTGTAGGAATCAGGTTGGTGACCCCAGCTGATGCTCAGGGCTCTCTGAGAAAGGCCCCTGCCTGACACCCCTACACATTCACCTGCAAGGGGGACCCCAGTTCCCTCTCCCTTTGGTGTCTCCAGTGTCTCAGGGATGCTCTTTCTTTGATGAACTGTCCCTGAGGTGCAGAGTCTTGAGCAGATCAGGGCAGCAATAGTAATCAAACCCCAGGGGAGTGGCAAGCTCCAGATTCTCGGTGATGGCTTCCCAACAGGCCCCCAGAGTCCCTGCCAGGGAGGTTAAACACTGGGGCTTTTGTCATGCCTAGGCCATTGGGTGGAAACCACTGCACATGTACAGCCTCTTCTAGTGACCTGGAAGGCTGTGCTTCCCCCTAAAGCAGATCTGCCCTCCAGGGAGAATATAGCATCCTTCATAGCCTTCTTGGTTGACCCACCTCCTTCTCTACTGGAATCTGGAACAGAGATCTCTAAGACGTTCAGCAGGACAGTGTAGCGTTGCCCCAAAGCCACATCCCATTCTACAGACACTCCCCCACACCGCCATTCTTATCCCCTCCCTCTTCTGCAGACCCTCGCCCTCATGTCCTCACCCAGGAAGGCTCAACATTTCATCCAAATGGGTAGCATCCAAAAGTTGAGAAAAATCTGTTTTTCTTTGATGCAAAAGACAAAGCAGAGCATAAGCTAAAATTTGTCAATATTCTTTCTGTGTTAAAGAGACGAATGTTTGTAGAGGCAGTGAAGAACAAGATGCAGAACTCAAATTTCCAGGTGAGCCAGGAGAGGAGAGAAGAGAGAAAACCATAGAACATCAGCAGGAAGCCGGGTCGACAGTGACACTGTTATCTATCGTGTACTAAGCGTTTAGCGTGTGCCCTGCACACAGAGCTAAGCACCCGACCTGCAGTATCTCACTCAAGCTTCACAACAATCCTATGGGGGGTAGGTTTTGTTATTGCACCCAATTCTCAGATGAGGTGTCTGAGGCTTATAGACCATTTGTCCAGAGCCAGGCTGCTAAGTAGGAGACATCTGATACCCAGGTGAGAGTGCTGGCTTTTCTTCTTGAGGTTATAAACTTCCAGGTAATAAACCTGATAACACTTCCGATGGCATTTCTCTTGAATTTCACAGAAGCATCCTCTAAAATTCTTTTAAAAGTTGAGAATTTAGACTTTGAAATCTTGAGCATGTTGAAACATTGCCATTGACAAATCAGCCCTGGAACTGGAGTTAAGCCAATCCACGTTCCCACTTTGCAGAAAGTAGAGGCGAGCTCTTAGGGAGCTTGAAAGCTGAACACATTTTGGTTGAATAAGAGAGAAGAGACATATTCAAGTTTGATAAAAGGCCACAGTAATTCTGAAGCAACCAAATTATCGTTGGTAGAAGAAACAAAGATATTCTAGGTGAGGGATATATTTGGAAAATGGAAGCTTCTTCTCAACCAGCATCCTTGTTCTAAGGCCAGAAGATGGTTACTGTCCCAGAGCAGGACATTAAAATGACAGAGAGTGTCCTAGGGACCCCTATGGATCTCAGACCTTTGCCACCCTGCAAAGTGGAAATTTTGGGAAGTTTGTTACTTATTCATTCACGTATACGACTGAAGCAGAGGAGGAAGAAAGAGCCCTAAGCTAGGTTTTGTCTGAGGACCACCTGGGGATGTAAAATGACAGAGGGGATATTGACATGGGTCCCAGATGTTGTGGGAACACTGTGCTTCTCTGAGATATAAGACCCCCTGGCATTTCATGCTGCCTTTGGCTTTAACAGAGTAGGGGCAAATGGTGCTTTGGCTGAGAGCAAAGAGCTTCCCATTTTCCTTGCACTCCAGTCCCAGCTTAGAAGTTGGTGTCTGAGATCTCCTTGGTACAGAAAGGTTTCCTCCAGTTTCCCTACCAAGTGTAGCTTGGGCAACTCCTTCCTCCAGAGTGGACCTGGAGTCCTTCAGGGGATGGAGTCACCAGGACCACATTGATAAAGACGGGACGTATAAAGTTTGCTCTCTCAGTCTCACATAAGAAACTCCCAGAGAGTCGCAGCCTTTCTCATAACAGAGTCTCCATCTCTGGGATGCTTCAGAACTAACACATTATTCCTTTTTAAGATCCTAGGGGATTCATATCGATTTGATTTTATTTTTCCTCTGCAGCTAACAGTCTTCTATAATTATCAATCATATGCTAAAGGGGAAAATCTTCTAGTTAATAAATTGAATACCTAGTCTAGGCCACATACTGTGCTAGGAACTGGGGACAGAAAAATGAACAAAGAGATATGACCCCAGCCTTCATTCATTCAACGAATATTTGTTGAGAGGCCTGCGATATGGCGGGTAATACTCAGGTGTTAGGATTCAGTCCCGTCCTCAGTGGCAGCAATATCACTCCTGAGAGGGCAAAACTCTACTTTTTTAACGTATAAAGCACAGAAATACACACAGTGCTATCTGTAATAATCAAATTTCACAGAGGTGAGAACTTCCCACCTCAGCGGTAAAGAATCCACCTGCAATGCAGGAGATACGGGTTCGATCCCTGGGCTGGGGAGATCTCTTTAGAAGGAAATGGCAACCCACTCCAGTGTTCTTGCCTGGAAATCTGACGGACAGAGGAGCCTGGTGGGCTACAGTCCATGGGATCTCAAAAGAGTTGGACACGACTTAGAGGCTAAACAACAACAAAAGTGATTAGGAAAAAATGTCTAAGAAGGCTTCTTAAGGAAAAGGATGATAATGAAAAAAAGAAGGAGAAACGCCAGGTTAGATCAATGAAGAAACATGTAAAACTCCCAGTCTTTCATGGCTTTTTATTCTGGGCAAATAAATAAGCAAATATTGGGTTATATAAAAAGTTAATTCAGGTTTTACCATTAAAATGTTATGGAAAAACCCAGATGAACTTTTTGGCCAATGCAGTACTTTCTGAGTTGTTCCTGAGCTCAGGAACACTTTTCATAGGGACCTCTCAATCCCCCTCCCCAGTCCAAGGACCAGGAGAGGCCTCCCTGAAGTAGAGATGTTTAAAACCAAGACCTAAGGTGGTGTGGGAATGAACTGGGATCTTTGTGCCCAGATCTGTCACTCCAGTATGCCCTGAGTATTAACTGGAATTATCCCAGTTAATTTCCAAATTTCCAATTTATTTTTTTTAATTAATTTATTTATTTTTTATTTTACAATATTGTAGTGGTTTTGCCATACATTGACATGAGTCCGCCATGGGTGTACATGTGTTCCCCATCCTGAACCCCCCTCCCATTACACTGTTGGTGGGAATGCAAACTAGTACAGCCACTATGGAGAACAGTGTGGAGATTCCTTAAAAAACTGGAAATAGAACTGCCAAACTTCCAATTTAAATGACAGGCTCCTATCCTGGCCTTGTTCTTCTAAGGGTGAGCCAGGAATGTGATTCCAAACATGCAGAATGAATGCCTATTGCTGTGGGAGGTCCCTGACTAGGGACAGGCCCAGCCAGGCTTCCCCCACCCCTCGGGCCCACACTTGAATTTTCACATTTCCCATTCTTCACCCTTTCCTTTTCCTGGTTCAGCCATCCCCTCTGCCTTTTGCTGTCCCCAACCTCATCACTCAAAAAGGTTGACCAAAGCTTGCTCTGTGGTGCTTCCTACCTCAAGCTCATGGCAGACCTGGGACTTGGGGGACCCTGGGACTAAGGAATCTTCATTTTTAACAAACATCCAGACTCTCGCTCTGACAGCCAGGCCCACACCAGGTCAGGGCACTGGCCCTGGGGACCCATCCAATTTTATTGAAAATCAAACTAAAAAGGATACAAAGGAAAACTGGTTTAGAGGCAAAAGATTCTCAACATTTGCTGTCTGTTTTCCTTTTATCTGGGCATTCCCACCAATATTTACTTTGTGGACTAGTGTAGAAATGTTAGCCTATCTCACCCTGAAATGTTTTCCTGCAATGATTTTGAAAGCAATCTCAAAGCACATTTCAAGGCTCCTGGCACCCACTGGCATAGGTCAGGCACAGAACGTGATTTTTAAGCCTGTCTTAAAATGAAAAGAATTACAGAGATGGTCCTACCAGCCCCTTCCATTTAAATCCACCCAGAATCTCCTCTCAGCCCCTGAGGAAGACAGGACGTTCTGGCCCTTATCTGACAGATGAGGAGACCAAGGATCACACTTTCAGAGGCAGAGCTAAAACTTGACTACCTGTAGACCTGCAGGCTCTCTTTCCCCAGGGGCATGAGTTGGAGTCAAAAACTTGCAGGAAGTAGGGCTGGTGCTGTGAAGCCTGTTGGAAAGAAACTTCCAAGTTACAATCGTATCTACAGTATAAACAGAACCATGCAAGAGAGAGATTATTGGGTTGCAATGAATAGAAACCCATTCAGAAAAAAGAAGGGGGCTTTTATAAGGATATAAGAGTTAGTGCCTCATAAACACTGAGAGCTGAGAGAGAGCCTGGCCTCAAAAGAGAACTGGTAGGCCGTCATCTCCCAAGCATCAGCTGTCTTACACACAAACACAACAGAGAGCTCCTATCACCTCTCTGTGCCTAAATCTCCCCTGATCTCGTCTATCTCTGGTCATGTGATAAAAAGGGATGACCTCACGTTCTCCCAGTTCAAAGAACCAGCTCAGGTAGTATGTAGCATCATAGAACCCATAATCCTAAATCCTAGGAGTGACCATCTGAAAAGCCAAGCCTGTGCCAAAGTGCCCGATCAGCTAAGACCAGGGACAGAGTCATACTCAGGACTGCCCCAAGCCAGGGGCAGTGCTTAGAATAGGGTTAGACAGATTCCCCTTGAATATCCTACATTTTCTCCTCCTAAGACATCAGAGACGTAAGACATTCAGCTTATGTCTTAGTAACAGCTGTCTTAGTAACAGCTTTTCGAGAGAAAGTCCATCCCAATGAATGTGCCCATAATCAGAAACTCCTGGTTTCAAAAAAAAAAAAAGAAAATATAAGAAGAGAAAGCGTTATCTTTATATCTGGAAGGGAGTACACTGGAATGTCAATAAGGTTACCTGTGGGTAATGTGAGAATAGTGGATTATTTTAGCTTCTTTTTGCACACATCTATGTCTGTATATAATTTCTTTTTTACAAATACTTTGTTTTGAGTAAAAAAGCCCATTTGAGTGGTATATTTGGGGATCTCCTTACACTTGTCAAGTTTGTGCATTTGTTGCTCTTGTTGAAGGTCGGAGCCAGAAAAGCCACTGCAAAGATGGACCAAGAAAGAGAGATGCTAAAGAGAGAGACGTCCAGCAAGTCCAGCCAGAGCCTGCTGTTTTCTAAGCCTGGTGGGAGGAACTAGAAACATCATCCCACCGAGTCTCGCGAGATCCTCCTCCTTGAGTCAGAGAGACTCTTCCGCACCAAATCACAAAGACACTTTTTTAGGACTTAAAAGATTGTTACCCTATGTGTTGCTTCCTAGACTGGTATTTTGCACAGTGCAATTTTTCAGAGTGTGTGGGGGAGAGGGGCTCTTTTCACAGCTATCTACGAATGTAAACGCACTCGGGCATATGAAGAATTAGTTCAAAATTCTGACTCCTAGGCCCAGTAGATAAACTTATGTGTCTGGGTTGTGGCGTACCCAAATGTCACACCTCCACGGATCTCCAAGAAACCCACAGTTAAGAAAACCCAGGGCATGTTACTGGGGCCACAGGACAGAAAGGTAACCTCAGGGGCTGCTGGGGCCACAGTATAGTGCATTTATATATGAATTTCTTATAATAAATTTGAACACCAACCTGTTTTTATCACTTCCATTACAATGAGTCACATGTATATGGCACTCTGCAGTTTTCAAAACCCGTCTCATCTAATCTTCCTCCAAGCCTGGGAGGTAAATAGTATTATATTCCCCATTTTACAAATGAGGAAGCTGAGGTTCAGAGAGGTTAAATGGCCCATCTAAAGTCACACAGGTAAGAAATTCAAGGGTTGGGTCTGGAACCCAGGTATTTAACTCCCGTCTCACACTGCCCATTCCGTCACAGCAGGATAAGCCCAGTAGTTCAAGTCACAGGCCATCAGGACAGTCCAAGTACCCAGTCACCAAAGGGCACACACTGCCCAGGTGGACACACTCTTCCCATGGCATTTGGAGAGACTTTCATTTTTGCCCTCTCTGCAGCCATCTGTCCTCTCCCTGCCTTTCTTATATGGCCAAGACCAACAAGTAAAGTGGGAGGAACAGCAGAAATCACGAACATCACTGCTTTCTTTCATTTTAAAAAGCCACAATAAAAATATTTTTATATTTTAAAACCAAATGCATTCTTTATACCGATTAAAACTAGAAGGAAATAGGAAAAATTATTTGCGTGACATTCCACTAAGCGTATATCTTACACAGTGAGAAGGTACATCTTACTCATGACCTTAAAAATAATCTTGAAGGGAATTCCCTGGTGATCCAGTGTTTAAGGCTCCATGCTTTCAAGGCAGGGGGTGCAGGTTCAGTCCCTGATCAGGGAACTAAGATCCCACATGCCTCATGGTGGTGTAGCCAAGAAAAAATAAAATTTTTAAAAAGAGTTTTAAATTATTTTTAAAAAATAATAATAGTAATCTTGAAAACCCCAGTTTTCCATAAAAATATATTACTTGTACTGCACCATATCCCCAAAATCCAAAAACCAGTCTCCAGCACCAGAAAAGATCACTGGGTTAGACAGTAGTTAAGAAGCTGGCTAATGTTTGGAAGCCAAATTGTGTGGTGGTGGAGGGAATACTTAATTTGGTTGAACACAAATATTTGAATTTGCAGAAGTCAAATGTGATGCCTCTGTGACTCCATTGTATTTTAGGTCTCTCAAAGGACATGTTAATTTTATCATATCAACTTTGCAACCCACGATGGTGATTTCCTTTCTTGGGTATCACCTCAGCCACATACCCCTTTCTCAGAGAATGCACACTGCTTCCCCAGTCAGGTTTGCCCTAGCTAATGCTGCTCTCTTGGCCACAGCTGGTTGGCTGAGCAGTAGATAGTCTACCCAAGCCAGACCAATCAGGTTTCACTTCTAACCCAAGCTGGGCCAATCAGTACCTCCACCCTTGGTATTGGAAGTAGGGCACAGGATCACCACACAGGTTATCAGTGGTATGGAACTGAGGTCTTGATGCAGTTCCCAGCTGGTGTGGCCATTTCTTCCACTGTGTTTGAAGAAACAAAGCCAGTCTAAAGTGAGACAGCTGGGATAGATAAACAAGTGGAGACAAGAAACCAAGACCACCAGAGAGACAGTGCAGTGGACACTGCAAGCACCTTAGTCATCGGCCCCTCTACTGTATAAGCTGAAGGTTAAGCACCTTCATTTCCCAGTTTCCCTTGCAGCTAGACCCAGCCATGTTGCTCAATTCTGGCCAATGACATGAAAGTGAAGGTCCTGGACAGGGCTTCCCTTCTGGAATTAAAGGCAAGACTTTGCTAGAAGAGAGATTTTTCTCTTTGTCCCTTTGTCTTGTCTGCCTTTTCTCTCCTGGAGCTCAGACTTGGAGCTGGAGCAGCCATGCTTGGAATCACCAGGAAACAAGCAAGAGGCCAAAGCCCACCTCAAGGACAACGGAGTGGAAAGATGTGAAAAGCCTGGGTGGGAGCCTGGTAACATCACTGTGCTGTACACCACAGTGTACTGAGCAGTCTACCTCTATACATCCTGTTATGTAAATAAATAAATCCCCTTCTGTTTAAGTCACTGTAGTCAGGTGTACCTGTGTGTGCTGTGGAGCAAACCACTTAAAACTTCTCCGTGTTAGTCACTCAGTCATGTCTGACTCTTTGCGACCCTATGGACTGTAGCCCACCTATCCACAGGCTCCTCTGTCCATGGGATTCTCCAGGCAAGAACACTAGAATGGGTTTCCATTCCCTTCTCCAGGGGATCTTCCCAACCCAGAGATTGAACCTGGGTCTCCTGCATCGCAGGCAGATTCTTTATCATCTCAACAACTTGCTGACTTACAATGGCGAACATTATTTCTCATGATTTCATGGGTCAAGCAGGACACATGTACTGGTCTAGGCTGGCCTGGCTGGAGCTGGATGGTTTGGGATGCCTCATGTACATGCCTGATCATTGACAGGCAAGCTGGGTGAGGGCAGTGGTTCTCAATCAGGGGCAATTTTGTCACCCGGGGAATATTGGGCAATATCTGGACACAACTTTGGTGGTGTCCAGATATTTAAACTGGCATGGGGGGCGTGCAACTATCTAGGGCAGTGTTCCCCAACCTCTGAGATCTAATGCCTGATGATCTGAGGTGGGGCAGATGTAATAATAATAGAAATAAAGTGTACAATAAATATGATGCACTTGAAATCAACCTGAAAACATCCCTCTGCCCCAGTCCATGGAATCTTCCATGAAACTGGTCCCTGGTGCCTAAAAAGGTTAGGACTGCTGATCTGAGGATAGAGGCCAGGGTTGCTGCTAAGCATCGCACAGTGCACAGAACCACTCCCCACAACAAAGACTTATTTGATTCGAAATGTTAACAGTATCGAGAATGAGAAACCCTGGTCTAGAAAGGCCTCCGCTGGGATTTCTGTCTCTGCCTAGTGTGATCTCTCTTTGCCCAGCAGGTCAGATCAAGCCACAGGTTCCCAAGAGCTGCAGGAGAAACCAAGCCCCAAAGCACACTTTTCAAGTCTCCACCTGCCTTGTGTTTGCCAATATGTCATCAGACAAACCAAACCGCACAGCCAGCGTTCATCAGGGAGAGGCTCCACATTTTCACCTACCCACGTCAAGGCTTCTGTTATTTAAAAGCTGAAAGCATTCCAAGTGACACAGAAAGTTACCCTAATTCCTGATGACTTTCTGGTTCCTGGTTTCTTTCCTGGGAAAGGCCAGTTCTAGGGCCTGCCCTTGGCTTCCACTAGGACAGAGTATCACCCCAGGGTCTCTGGTTGTAAACAACAGCAACCTCCTGTGGCTAACTTAAACAGAAAGGGAGCTTATTGAAAGGCGACAAGGTAAGTTAGAGAATCACAGGGTGAGCAAAGCTGAGAAGTCAGGACCATCAGGAGAAAAGTCAGGACTGTCAGGAACCAGCTCTTCTTTCCCATAGATGTCCTCTTTTTCAGCTACAGCTGGTTTGAGTTTCTGTTATTGCAAATAAAATGGTCTTTATTAAGACACCCTTGGGACTTCCCTGGCAGTCCAGTTGTTAGGTCATCACCTTCCAATGTGGAGGGTGTCAGTTCCATCCTTGTTCAGGGAGCTAGGATCCCTGAAAAACCAAAACATAAAACAGAAACAATATTGTAATAAATTCAATGAAGACTTTTTTTTAAAGACACTCTGGTGCACAGCCCCCACTGGTAGCTCTGAGAAGCTACCAACGACCTTTCCCCTGGGGTTGTTCCAAGGGACAATAGGGGACAGGCGGCTTCACCCTCCTCCCAGAGCTCCCAATCTTCTGATCCCTCCGAGAGGCTAAACCAAACAACTTCCTCCCACCTTTGCCAATGGCAGCCCATTTGGATTCGTGACTTTGCAGATAAGGTGCCCTTCTCCAGCAACTTGGCACAGCCAGCCATGCCTGCTGTTGTGGAAACCAGAGTCATGAAGTGTCTGCAGGAAAAAACAGCTTCCGCCAGATCTGCATTCCCAAGTGTGTTCCTGGTAAGTGGAGTGGTTTCCAATTTTCTAGGGTCTTAAGAATGAAAGTAATACACCGAAGATGATGAGAGGAAACCCAACACCTGCTCACACTGATGCGCTTCTCTTTTCCGTACTGAGGTTCCTAAAGCCTCTTTTCTGTACTGAGGTTAGGGCGCCTGGAAAGGGTAGACTATTTCAGCTTATCAGCTTGGCCTCATTTCCATCAAGATGCACCGCTTGCATCCGTCTGTTCAGTGTCCCGAGTTATTTTGGGCCCATTCATGACCTTATGTCCCTGCTTTTGTTTTTAAACATTTTTCTTTGTCCATCTGTTCCCTAGGAATCCGTCACAATGCCTCCTTCCTGCTGTGGGAAGCATTAGCAGATTCCTTGTTTTGACTTTACTTTCGTAATGCTTTCATTCCTAAGACCCTAAGATGTTAGAGGCAGAAATTTTATCTTCTGGCTCACCGTGGTCTAATCATCAGAGGTACTCTATTCAGATCAATCACTTTTATGGTTAAACAACCAGCCTTCATTGATTCAGGCAACAGACCCTGGGTACCTACTACTTACCTGATGCAAAGAACTGACTCATTGGAAAAGACCCTGATGCCAGGAAGGAATGAAGGCAGGAGAGAAGCAGACGACAGAAGATGAGATGGTTGGATGGCATCATCAACTCAATGGACACGAGTTTGAGCAAGCTCCAGGAGTTGGTGATGGACAGGAAAGCCTGGTGTACTACAGTCCATGGGGTTGCAAAGAGTTGGACAGGACTGAGTGACTGAACTGACTGACTATGCGCCAGGTACTAATGACACTGTGCTAGGCCTCGTAGCCTATATCCCTGTTCCCCTGTCTTTTCACGATCTGACCCGCTGCTCACCTGAGGTGTGGAATCGTTCATTTAGTAGGTGTGTTGCCTGGGAGAGCTCACCTATGACATTCCCATCCTCTTTTATGGCTTTCTATGAGATTCTTGCTGGGCCTTCTCTACAGAAAGCTACACACAGCAGTTACTCTCTTCTGGAAGTTTCTTTGTGCCTTTCAACAGTTGAATTTTAATAGTTAATAATTGCAAACTTGTTATAGCATCCTTGGAGCCATCAGATCCTGTGCTAAGCACAGCCCAGACATTATCCCTTTCAGTCCTCACTCTATCACTCCTGTTTCACATGTGAAAACAATAAGTTACTTGCCCAAGAGAAAAAGTCTCAGAGCTCAGACTTCATACTCAGCTGCTCCAATGCAGCACTTTCCCCAATGAATTCCAGGAAACAGCTTGTTATCTACTAGTCAATGAAGATCGGGTTGGCAAATTTTTCTACAAAGGGCCTTTTCCCTTTGTGAACCATGGGGTCACTGTCATGACTACTCAACTCTGCCACTGTAGCATGATAACTGAACAAATGAGCATGGCTGTGTCCCAATAAAACTTTACTTATAAAGATAGGCAGGGGGCCAGATGTGCCAGCCCCATGTTAGACTCTTACCCAGACTAGATTGTTAATATCTGTATGGTTATTGCCTGCTACATAACTACCAGGAAGCCAGTTTATCAACATCTTCATCACTGAGAGCATCTGGAGCTTTTCTATGAACCACGCACTTCACTAAATACTTCACATAAATTTTCTCATTTAATCCTCTCAAGTACTCCAGGAGGAGAGATACATTGCCATTTATAGACAAGGCAACTGAGGCCTCTAGAAAGGTAAAACAGGCTGCCCTAGGTCACCCCAAAGGGATTTTCAGATCCAGATCCTAACCATGACGCAACACTGCCTTTCATCATCACAGCCCTGCATCTGAATATGAAGCTTCACAAGTGAATCAGGAGAACTGCCTTCCACTAAACCAAGCTTGAAGGAAACAAGACTTCATGACCAACCCCTTCCTCTCAGCATCCTGGCTTACTAGTCCCTTCTCAGAGTCCCCTACTTTTACAGGAGTTCAGGTGTCCCTGGCCTGAGCACCATGCTCTTTCAACCAACTTTGCCTGCCTCGGCCTTGTGCTAATTTTACAAACTGCTTTTCAGTTTCCCAAGTCCTCATGTTCCCCTGAAGCAGCCACATGTACTGTTTACCCATAGCCTCCTTTTATTCCTTCCACCTTGTCTGCTGAGCAGAGAGCTCCAAATGACCTCTGGGCCTTATCGATGCCCAAGGACCAGCAGGTCACCCAGCCGCAATCCCTATCTGATGCTGCTGACGCTGTCCTCAGAGGAGCAGGGGACAGACACTTGAGAGGTTTGTTGTCCAAGAGATCCTGTTAACTTTGTGTTGAGTCATGTGGGTGCACAGAGGTATCACTTTACTCTTTCTTAGCGGTGACCTTGAGACCTGAAAACCAGCCACCGGATGCTCAGGAGAGGACACCCAGGAGAAAACAGTCCATCCTGAGCCCTCAGGCAGAGCAGGCCATCATGCATTCAGTCAGCCTTGACTTCTCCAACCTGACCTTGGCCCAGGCACCATGTTGGCACTGAGGAGCCGAAGCTGAACCAGACAGACAGGTCCCTTCCCCCAGGAAGCTGTGCTGGGGCAGGGTGGGGTAGGAGGTGTCAGATAGTTTACTAACAGCGTCATTGTGGGTGGTAATAAGTACTGAGTCCCAGCCAGAGGCTTGTTAGCTGGAACAGTCATAGCCTTTGTCAGTCCCCCAGCATGGGTCCTACAGTTCTCACTCTTCAAACTGGCTAGTCCCACTCTACCCAACCCCATTCCCACTCTTGCACATGGCTAGGAGAATTCCAGGACCAGAGCCTGCTGCCCAACACACTTAATAAATAGGTCTTGATTGCCTGGATGGAGACGCACACTCCTTTCATAGAAAAGTATAAAAATCGAAATCAGCTGCCCATATTATTGCCATCTTTGGAAAGGGTCCAGGAAGGCCCTGCAGATGCAACATTTCTGGGTTTTAAGCCACAAGATACACACACACACACACACACTCACTCTGTCTCTCTCCCTTTTTTTCTCTCTCTCTGAGCATTTAAGACAGGGCTAAGACTTAAGCTGTGTCCAAGTTGTTAAACTTGGACACAGAACTGACTGGGGTTTAATAGAAGCAGAAATCATGCTCAGCTTTCTTCTCCCAGCCCGTCCATTTGGGCACATGCAACTAATTAGAAAGACAATCTTGATTTTCAAGTAGATTCAACACATCCAAGATAACCACAAAAAGCTTGTGAGAGAGATAGCTTGGCTTCTAATGACTGGCGACCACCTGCAGGCCTTGGCCCCATTACACTCTTTCCCACCTGCCTTGCTCTGCGGTCCTGTGAGCACCTCCTGACTCAGCTCCCCGGCTGCCCGCTCTGCACGGCTTCCAGACTTGGCAGGAGGTGAGAAAGCCTCTGAGACCAACCAGGCTGTGACCTCATTCTCTGCTCTCACTCCTCCAATTGCTCCAAATGGGTATCTGGGCTGCCCCTCAACTTTGACCTCTGTGTACCTTTCTCCATCCATCACTGGTTTGCTGATGACCACGGAGAGTTTGTGATGATGAATGAGTAAACCGGTGTTTATAAAGTGCCAAATGAGTGCTGTAGTTTATGAGCTGACTCTATCTCCTCCGGTCTCCCTAATCCCTTCTTGTTTTCCAAGCATCTCAGGCTGGAGGGACCACCCAGTTCCATCCGGCTCTGGAATGCCCCTCAAAGTTCTCTCCATCTGCCCTCATCACCCAAGAGCTTTCCCGACTCCTCCCTGTGTCTCCCTCCTATTTTTCCAAAGGGCTGTTGTTTTTCTTAATATTGCTTTACCCCTCCCCAAAAGACAGTTACACAAGTAGATGTGGGAGGAAGCTAAAAAACATAAGTCAACGATGACTAAGTCTGCCTAGCTCCCTCGTCGCTGGAATATTGTCAGAATCGGCTCTCTCTCACCCCTGCCTCTGTAAAAATCCTTTGCCGAGGGTGTGATTTTTTCCTGAAGATCATTCTTTCCACATGACCAAATGTTGTCATGCATAACCAGTCCACAGCATTTCTTTCTGCCCAAATCAGTGCTTGGGGCACAGCACTCAGGGTCACTCAGAAGTGATTTTTCCCTAATGAATAGGCGACTAGGTGGTTCCTGGAAGTTTCACTAGCAATCAGAGACCATCAGTTATCCCGGAGTTTTCTTCCCCCCACTACTTCTCTGGTTTCTGAATAAGTGCTTTTCCTGAAGTCCAATGACCTCAGAAGGAAAGAGTTCAAATAAAATCCAGCATGCATCTCCAGCTTTGGAGCAGACAACAAGGCCTCTGAAATGAGACAGACACCGAGCAGCCTGAGCTCCTGCTCCACAGTCCCAGAGTCTCAGACCCCTCAACACTAGTGACGGAATTAGCCCAAGAGGTGTTAGAAGGGCTCGCCCACTGGGCAGCACTGCCTGAGCTCTGTCTGAGCAGAAGAGCTGCAAGGTCTGGGCGTCCTGCTCCTCTTTTACAAAATGCAATAGGTAATGAACGGGAATTCCCCCAACTGTGCACCATGGAGCCCGCCCTGCCTCCTGGGGGCTGTGTTCACACAAGCCAAATGGGCAGTTGACCAGAACATTTAATACTTAGGAGTCTGTGTGAATAATCCAAACCAAAATCCCAGGTTTTTCACACACATGTAAATTGTTCTTCACGAAGGCAAACACTAACCTAATCCCTTCACTGTTAAGAAGTTGACTCCCGGAAACAAAACATTTCACAATAAAGGCAGCCCTATTTCATGCAGACCCATTATGAATCATAGGTTGGGGCAAATAGAGGTCTGTCAGATTTTAAGCATTTAACTGCCTAAAAAAGAAAGCTCAGAATTTGCAAACCCAAGCATTTGCAGGCATAATTTTTAAAGTTTCGATCTATACCATGTCCCCAGGTTTTTGCATTCAATAAAACCTATTTTGCCTCTGATGAGTCCTTGAAGAAAACACATGGGAGGTACAGAAACTTAGCTCTTAAAAGTAGCTGGACCAAATTGTCCAAGACCAACAGAAACTTAATTCCAAACTTAAAAAAAATCACGTCATTTAAGCTGAATATCTTTATTGGACTCAGAAAAGTTCAACTCAATTCTCAAAAATAAGTTGATGAAAATTTCATATTTTCTGAACCCTGAAGAGATTTTTTCTCAATTTTATTCTTTTTAAAATCCCTTTTAAATTAATTCTCAGTTCAGTTCAGTTGTGCAGTCGTGTCTGACTCTTTGCGATCCCATAGACTGCGGCAGGCCTCCCTGTCTGTCACCGGCTCCCGGAGTTTACTCAAACTCATGTCCATCAAGTCAGTGATGCCTTCCAACCATCTCGTCCTCTGTCATCCCTTTCTCCTCCCAGCTTCAATCTTTCCCAGCATCAAGGTCTTTTCCAATGAGTCAGTTCTTCGAATCAGGTGGCTAAGGTATTGGAGTTTCAGCTTCAGCATCAGTCCTTCCAATGAATATTCAGGATAGATTTCCTTTAGGATTGACTGGTTGGATCTCCTTGCAGTCCAAGGGACTCTCAAGGATCTTCTCCAACACCACAGTTCAAAAGCATCAATTCTTCGGTGCTCAGCTTTTTATAGTCCAACTCTCACATCCATACATGACTACTGGAAAAACCATAGCTTTGACTAGACGGACCTTTGTTGGCAAAGTAAAGTCTCTGCTTTTTAATATGCTGTCTAGGTTGGTCACAGCTTTTCTTCCAAGGAGCAAGTGTCTTTTAATTTCATGGCTGCAGTCACCATCTACAGTGATTTTGGAGCCCCCCAAAATTAAAATTAATTCTAGCAATATCCTTTTTTTTTTTTTTTTAAGGAAAGCATATTTCTTTTAAGTCACTGAATTTGTTACAACACTGCTTCTGTTTTCTGTTTTGGTTTTTTGGCCCAGAGGCATGTGGGGTCTTAGCTCCCTGATCAGGAATGAATCCATACATTGCAAGTGCAGAGTCTTCACCACTGGACCGCCAGGGGAGTCCCAGCAATATTCTTAAACTATGGGAAATCAACAAATATTAACTGAGGATCTGTTCTTTGGGAATCAGTCTATAACAGCTCGCTGGTTTTACATTCTCAAGTGCTCTCTGTTTCCAGAGCACTGGTTTTTTTAAGCCTTAAGCCCATCTCTTCTCTGGGGGAAGCTGTTTCTGCAGAGTCTTGAGAATCATCCTAACATTTTAGAGAATAAGCACAAAGCACAGTAGTGATTCTCAAACTTCATGTAGCCAAATGCCCCTGGGTGTCTGTTAAAATGTAGATTTCTGGATCCCACTCCAGAGATCAGATTTGTTTTTCTGGATTGGAGTCTGGAAACTGGTACTATCAACCAGCCCCTCTCCTCCCCTGCAGGAGTCCTGATGCTGGAAATCCACAACTCTTCAGTTTTAAGGTGACAGACCAGACCTCAGAGAGAAATTCTCTCTCTGGCCTCTTCTTGACACCCCATCCCTTGAGCCTTGGGAGAGGACACCTCTTCTCTGGGGTCCCCGCTGAAATGGCAACATCAAGATCTCCGTGCCAGCTCCCCTAAAATAAAGTCACAGACGACCGCATGGCCCGGTAGCTATTCTGCCAAGTCATTCATGTTATGTGCTGACCCGCGGGGAGAGGACCACGGCCTTCTCCCCTGCTCTCTCCCCGTGTCTCTGAGGACCTCTCAAGACTGAGGCCCAGCGCCATCTCCCTCGAAGCTGCTGGCCCTTCCCTTTCCAAAAGATGCGGCGGCTCCACCTGCGGGTACATCTACATAGGGTATCCTGCACTCCACCTTCTTCATTAGCCCCGCAACTCTCATGGAGAGCGCCAGTGTGTAACATCGCGTGGTCTCCATGGCAACCGACAGGGTGTCACGCCGACACGAGATTACGACCTCACGGCGTGGGGATTCCAGAGAAGGGGTTGGGGGCGGCGCCCCCCTGAGTCCCAGACCCACGCCCAAACTGCAGGGAAGGACCCCCCACTTCCTTCCCGCCTCGATCGCCTGACCTCTCCCGCTCAGTTGGCACAGTGAGGACGGAGAGCGGGGGATGGGTTTCCACGGCGTCCCCCAACCTGACGGGGGCGGGCGGGTATGGTGGCGGGCCCGGCGCTCCCGGCACCTTCGAGCCGCTGGGACCGAGCTGGAGCAGGCGCGGGCTGCGCTGGGCCGGGATCAGGGGCGGGAGCGGGCGGGCCCCGCGAGGGGCGTAAGTCCCACCTTCGGGGGCGGTGCCTGGCGGTGGGGAGTGTCAGGAAGAGGAAGAGCGCGGCCAGAGGCGGTGCGGGCGCGCGACGAGCAGACGCCGGGCCGAGGCGAGCGCCGCGCGGGCCACCATGGCCACGGACGAGCTGGCCAGCAAGCTGAGCCGGCGGCTGCAGATGGAGGGCGAGGGCGCCGGCGAGGCCCCGGAGCAGCCCGGGCTGAACGGGGCGGCGGCGGCGGCGGCGGGAGCGCCCGACGAGACGGCCGAGGCGCTGGGCAGCGCGGACGAAGAGCTGAGCGCCAAGCTGCTGCGGCGCGCCGACCTCAACCAGGGCATCGGCGAGCCCCAGTCACCCAGCCGCCGCGTCTTCAACCCCTACACTGAGTTCAAGGAGTTCTCCAGGAAGCAAATCAAGGACATGGAGAAGATGTTCAAGGAGTGAGTGCTCGCTCGACCCTGTTCCCTACCCACCCCGCGAGCCGGCCTCGGCTCCTGAGACCCCGCGCGGTCCCGGGACCCATGCGGCCAGCCGAGCCCCCCGAGCCCCGACACATCAGGGGCGAGGACCCCAGATCCTTCCAGATAGTCACGAGGCTTCGGGACCTCCTCCCCACCGCGCTTATGGGTCTGGGTACCCGCGGTCCCTGGCATGCGACCCCTTCTCACGGTGACGCTGCCTCCGGTACCTTACCCGCCCGCATACGGAGTGGGGGACCCCGCGGCTCCTTCTAGAGAATCGCGAGTCCCCACTGCTACCTTGCGCGTGGGTCTGGAGAGCTCGGATCTCTGGCCTAGGACCCTGTCTTGTTATGATGCTTCTCCACACCCGCGCACCACGAGACTGGGGGCCCCGTGGCCTCGGCCTCCTCCTCCTCAGCTACTTGAATTCCCAGCCAACCCCCACCCCAAACGCGGGTCAGAGACACCCACCCCACCCTCTTAGCGCCTCAACAAAGGTGACCGTTCCTTTCCCTGGCTGAGGTTTTTTCATTTCTTCCGCTTATCTCACATCCCCCTCAACGTGGGTTCTGGGCCGAGACCCCTCCCCCACTTTCCCTGCACTTATTCAGCATCTACCAGCAAACTGTAGGGACCCTTCAGTCCCTCTCCACTCTACCCCCCATCCACTCCTTTAGCCAGGCCCCCAACCCTTGACCCTCAGGTGATCTCCCTAGGGAGGGGTCCCTTCCTCCCTGCCCTCTACTCCGCGGGTCTGTACCAACCCCACCACCAATAGTCTGGTCAGGACTGTCCCCCTCCTCCCTCTCCGGACGGCGACCCCCTCCTCTTTCCCTCACCACCCACTACGCCCTGAAGCTTTGCAGTCACTGGCTCCCTGCTTTCTGTCAGAAGGCCCCATCTCTCCTTTCCCCTCTTGGCCCACTGCGTGACCCCTGCCCTCCCCGAAGAGGGTCACCTCCTATCTGACTTGGCTGGTGGCTCTCACCTCAGCCCTTCCTCCATCCCTTTTTCCTCACCCCATGGTCTCAGCAGGTTGGACAGGTACTTTCAGGCCTATGGACTTACCCTTCCCCCAACAAAAAAACTTTGAATCTCTTAAGTGAGTGGAGAAACTTCCTGATGCCCTTCGGGTCCACCCCTGGGTTCACCCTCTTGGGACTGAGATAGTCAGATGCACTGCCCCACAGCATTGTGGGGGCTGGTGGGGGTGGGGGCCATGAAGGTGCTCAACCCCCCTCCCTCTGATACTCTTCCCCACCCACCTCCTGGAGCCTATCGCCCCTGGCGGGCAAAACAGCCCTGTGGGTGTGATCTGGAATAGGTCTGGAAATGGATCCAAAAAGGTAGACTAGTCCTGAGGTCAAGTCTTAGGTGAGGAAGTCAGGCAGCCACCTTGGCTGGGTCAGGAGGTGGGGGCAGGCTGGGGCAGTGTGACCCAGCGGTAAGTAGGAAGCCCAGGGTGTTTTGCAACCCCCCAGCTTGAGAAAGGCTCTTTCCCACTTCTCACTGCTTGCTGTGGCTGCTGCTTCTGCATTTGACCCTTACTGTAGGGAAGAGGTTTTTTGGTTCTCAGACCTGGGTGGCTGGGAACCCCATAATTTTTTCCAGGGGTCAGCCTGGGGCAGAACTGAGTCCTTAACCCCACCCCAGGCCTCTGCATGGACACCCCTGGTCCCTGAGGAGCCTGCTCCTTTGCCTCCAGGGTCTTGGTTTAGGAGTTCTTCTCAAGTTTTTTCCTGATCAAAACTGGCTTTATCAGAAGTGTAGGAGTTCCAGGATTCCAGACCTAATAGAGGGCAACTTCCTTGTAGACTTTGCCGCCCCCCCTCCCACCTGCCACAGGGAAGTATAGGAGAGATTATGCAGCTGCTTGATCCCTGTATTCACAGTGCGCAAGGACTGAGGCGCTCCTCCATTCCTCCCAGCACCCCATGACATAGAACTGTCATCACCACTGTGGCGCAGTTGGGCTGTCTGGGCGCAGAGAAGTGAAGTAACTTGCCAAGAACACACAGCTAGAAAATGATGGAGTCAGGCTCTGAACCCAGGTCTGTGACTCCAGAACTCGTGTTCTTCCCTTCTGGGTTTCCCATCACAGATGTCTGCCTCCACAAGGGCACGATCACCCAGCACCCCCTTCCATATTCATGGCTGATTTCCCCCCACATGGACCCACCACCTCCTTCTCTTGGGCTCCATGACATCCCTTTTACCCCCATGAAAAATAAAAAGAAGGAACAGTTTGGAGAACCCAGACATGCCAAATGAGCAGGGACTTGGGATTGCTTCCCTGGTGGCTCAGACAGTAAAGAATCTGCCTGCAATGCAGGAGACTTGGGTTTGATCCTTGGGAAGATCCCCTGGAGAAGAGCCCAGCAACCCACTCCAATATTCTTACCTGGAGAATCCCATAAACAGAAGAGCCTGGTGGGCTACAGTCAGTGGGGTCACAAAGAGTTGGACGTGACAGAGCGATGAACACTGTCACTAAATGGGAAGCTGCAGCTTGGTTAGAAGGAGCACGTGGCTTGGGGAGTGGTCGTGAACCTGCATTTGCAGAACAACCTCACATTTTTATGGAGGCTGTTTTTTGTATGAGTTTGACGAGGGATACTTTGGTGAAAATTTAGCTGAACCCCTGGAGCCCCCTCTTGGCACCACTGCTGCTTGATGGGGTGCTGCTTGGCAGGGATGTGGTAGGGGGGCAGGAAGGGGCCAGGGAGCTGGACTTCTAGGGAAGGAAGTGCTGCCCGCCGGGGGGCCCTGGCGAGGAGGAGGGAAGGCGGCAGATTTTGTATTCAAGGAAACAAGGCTTCACTGTGCCAGCCGAGCCCAGCCCAGCCGAGTCCCGGCTGTGAACAGCCAACAGACAGGCTCTCATTGAAGACAAAACCCCCGTTCTGCTTCTGCCATCCAAGAGGGGCTGCAGCCTCCTGGGTCCAAGCAGGGCTGGAGGATCACAGCCAGGGCTTTGCCGAGAGACTTCCACCCTGATCCTCAGCCCCCATGGCAGAGGGGAGGGGCGCCCAGGCCTCCTGGGAAACCGTCCCCCAGATCAGAGTGCAAGAGATGGGAGAGGGCAGAGGGAACTGGGAGCTGGTCTTGCCTTGGAGGTCAGGAGATAGGAAGCGGGGCTTTGCTATTGAGTTACCTAGTATGCCCGCCCTTCCCCTGGCCTCAGTCTTCCCATCTGTAAAAGGAGCACAGTGATAGATGATTCTCAAAGATGATTCAGCAGTGACCTCCTTATGTCTGAGCAATCCTGAGCTGTCTGGATGACAGAACTGCCTTCTGGGGTCTTCTGGTTCGTCCATTCAGTGGTCATCAGCAGATTCTTCCTCAGGGTGGAGATGGAGGGAGAAGAAAGCGGGCAGAGGGAAGATGGACAGGCTCTCTACTATCACTGACCTTACACTCCTGGTAGTTTCCATCTGGGAGAGACCTTGGGGGGTTGTCATCAACCCTTCTCCCCATTTTACAGAAGAGAAAACGAAGGCGTAGTGACTTTCATGCGGAGATTTTTCAATGACTCAACCGGAGCATCCCTATCTGCAACGGGGACAGTGGTCCCTGCTTCTCAGGGAGGGACTGCAGGCAGGTGATGCACACAGAGCTCTGGCACAGTGCCAGGCACCTGGAGGCACCTGACTCTTGGTCCTTCCTCCCCTTGCTCCCCAGGCTCCNCCGGAGCATCCCTATCTGCAACGGGGACAGTGGTCCCTGCTTCTCAGGGAGGGACTGCAGGCAGGTGATGCACACAGAGCTCTGGCACAGTGCCAGGCACCTGGAGGCACCTGACTCTTGGTCCTTCCTCCCCTTGCTCCCCAGGCTCCTCCCATCACCTCTAACTCCATCCTCTCCCCTCCTCTGTCTGCTTATTCATTTAGGGTTCTGCCTGGGTCAGGAAGAAGGCCTCCCTGGAGAAGGAAAGGGCAACGCACTCCAGTATTCTTGCCTGGAGAATTCCATGGACAGGAGCCTGATGGGCTACAGTCCACAGGGTCTAGGGTAGCAAAGAGTCAGACTGAGTGACCAATGCTGGTGACCTCCAGGCAAGGGGCAGGGGCGTGGCCCCAGAGGGCCTCAAGGCAGCCACCTCCTGGGGCTGTTGCCTGGGGCTCTGTGGGGTTTTGTAAGCTGAGACCTGCCAGGCAGGCAGGCGGCCTTGTAATTCTGAACCTGCTGTGGAATCCGAGGAAGATGCCCTAGTTCCCTGCCTGGCCCAGCCTCGTCCCCAGCCACTTCGTCTCGTGACCCCTTGCGTCAGAACGGCCAGTGCCCCTCTCTTATTCCCACCCTTCCCTCGCCTCCAGCTGCTCCACCTCCCTGGTGTCTCCTCAGGTTTTGCAGCTCACAGCACCACCCCCGTGCCCCCCAGCACAGCCCCCTGTCCTTTCTGGGAGACCGTCTGGTGCAGTGGTTAATGGCTGGGCCTTTGGAGTGTGCTACCCTGGCTCAGAGGGTAAAGCGTCTGCCTGCAATGCGGGAGACCCGGGTTCAATCCCTGAGTCAGGAAGATCCCCTGGAGAAGGAAATGGCAACCCACTCCAGTACTCTTGCCTGGAAAATCCCATGGACGGAGGAGCCTGGTAGGCTGCAGTCCATGGGGTCACTGAGAGTTTGACGCGACTCAGTGACTTCACTTTCCCTTTTCCCTTTCAAGCATTGGAGAAGGAAATGGCAACCCACTCCAGNATCTGACACAAAGCACTTGGGGAGATGTGTATAAGAGACAGGCCTGGTAGGCTGCAGTCCATGGGGTCACTGAGAGTTTGACGCGACTCAGTGACTTCACTTTCCCTTTTCCCTTTCAAGCATTGGAGAAGGAAATGGCAACCCACTCCAGTGTTCTTGCCTGGAGAATCCCAGGGACGGCGGAGCCTAGTGGCCTGGGGGGGTCACACAGAGTCAGACATGACTGAAGCGACTTAGCTTAGCCAGTACTCTTGCCTGGAAAATCCCATGGATAGAGGAGCCTGGTAGGCCACAGTCCATGGGGTCGCAAAGAGTCGCAAAGACTGAGCGACTTCACTTACTTACTTAGGCTGGGTTGGAATCCCAGCTGTGAGCCCTAGGGCAAGACACATAAACCCTTCTGAGCCTCACTTTCTCCCCCTAGAACAGGGAGAACAATAGCCCCCACCTCCCAGGGTTGTTATGAAGTGTTTAACCCAGGGCTTGGCATAGAGTAAGTCCTCACCAAGTTCCTGTCACCACCGTCCCGGCCCTGGCAGTGGTGACTGGGGCAGAGATGGCTCCAAAAAGCCGCTGGCTGCCTCCACTTAGCCCCACGGAGCTGCCCAGCCTGCCAGGCTGGCAACAGCCCTCTTGCTTTGGGCCCGAGTGACGGGCCTCAGCATGAGAACCTTCTTTCCCTCCTGCGGAACAGAAGCTTTGATTGACAGCTACATATGGCTTTGGGAAATAACAAAAATGGGGAATCGAATTCATTATCACTTAATTACGTGGAAGGCAGGTGGCAGAAAAAAGGGAAGAGCACCCAGCAGCCCGGGGATGACTCAAAACTAGGACTCTAGTTGGCTCTCGTCTGCCATTGCCCAGCAGGTGGGTACTCAGAGTCTGTTTTCCCTGGGGCTAAAGAACCTGCCTGGGAAAGTCCTGAGGATTAAGTTGAGAAAGTCCTGGGGAACGCCCCGGTGGTCCAGTGGTTAGGACTCTGCACTTTCACTGCCAAGGGCCTGGGTTCAGTCCCTGGCCCGGGAACCAAGATCCTGGAAGCTGCATAGTGTGGCCAAAAAAAAAAAAAACTCCTGAGCCTTTGCAAAGAGTCCACCATCATGTCTGGCTGGTGGGCTATTAGAAACATAGGTGACATCTTTGAGAAATGTAGGGTTCACTCCTTTGATCATCTTTTGTTAACTTTCTGTATGCAAGTTCCAGAGAATTAAGGGAAAAATAAAATTTCTGCCCTCAAGAAGCTTACAGTCTCATGAAGAGCAATGGCATAGAGGGGTCTTTGGGAGTGAGAGAGGATGGACCGCCAGGGCTGGAAACGTCGGGTTCCGTTTCTTTATTTCTACAAGGAGTACTGACAGTTCTCTTGAAGGATGCCATGATGTCAGCCCTCCATAGCCAGCCCTCTGCCTCCACGCCCTCTCCTTGTTAAATGGAGCCAGCCACCAGGCCCATGGAGCCCAGTGTATTATTTGAGGAACTGAACTGAACCCTCAGACCAGCCTAGTGAGGTGGATGCTGTCATTCTCCCCATTTGCCAGATGAGGAAAGCAAGGCCCAGGGTGGCCAGGGCAGAATTAGAACCAGGTCTGCCTACAGAGCTCCCAAGGCCAAGTGAGGGCGGTGTTTGTGGCTCGGGGACAGGGAGGGGGATCCCTCTGGGGGTTCAGAGGTTGGGTCCTGCGCCTATAGCAGCCGGGAGCCTGGCTTTCTGGGGAGGGAGGATTTTCTGGCCTCGGGCCTGTCCTCTGCTCTCCTACTTCCCTTCTGATTCTGAGTCACCTCTCCTCTCCCAACCCCCTGGGACTTTCGGTTCCCTTTTGGTTTGTGCCTTCCTGCCTTCTGTCTGTGCCTCTGGGTTCAGGGCCTAGCTTCAGCTCTAGGAGACTAGGCCTTGCAAAACCAACCCCACACCCTCCAGCAGCTGAGGTCCCTCTGTCTGCCCAGCAGTCTTCTCCTTGGCTGATTTCCGCTTTTTTAGGACTCTAGAGAAATGAGGGTTCTAGGCCAGAAAGGTGCAACCAGACAGAGCCAGGCTTGGGGACTCCTGAGCTGTGTGGAGAGAGAGGACCTCTGGGGCTGCTCCATTCCTGGAACTTTACCTCTTGTTTAATTCTTTCTCACCGTCCTGTAAGATGGTCATCACCCATTTCACAGATAAGAAGACTGAGTCTCAGGTTTCTATGAGGAGCAAAGACAGGATTTGAACTTGATCCTTCTGACTCCAAGTCCTTTGCTCCCATGGGACCCTATTAGGAGCATATCCTCATCAGCTTGTTAGGAATCCAAACGCTCAGGCTCCACCCCAGGCCTACTGGATCAGAGTCTGCATTTTAGTAAGACTGACCAGGTATGCACTTTAAGGTTTAAGAAGCACTGGGCCACCCCATAACTGTCTCCCTGCCCTGTTCCTGAGTCTTAAGGAGTGAGGCAATAACAAGAGGGAAGATTAAGTTAAGTAATAAACAGTGGGTTATATTAGACATTCGGTATATGTCCTTTGCAATCACTGTTATAATAATAATTATTAAGAGCAGGCTGCGGGGGAGACCCACTGCTATTGCTACCGGTGGAGGGAGCTACCCTCCCAGGGTGGGGCTCAGTGAGAGATGCTTAAACCCAAGTTTAGGGTGTCCTGAGCCACGACAGCCCCCAGCAGGTTGCCATCAACTGGGGGAGGCACCCACTTGATGCTTGGACTCCCTGGGAAGCCACAGGGGAAGCGTCAGCCCCACCCCGGCCACACATTCACCCATACACACTCACACACCCTCTCCTTCGCTGACACAGGGCAACAGATCGAGTGTCAGACTCTAAAGATAGGGCTGGAGGAAGTGGTGAGTGGCTGGGCTTTCCCCACCCGACTCAGGCAGTCTGGGGGTGGGGGAGTGTCGGGACGGATGGGCATTACCGAGCTGTCATCACCAGCCTGTAGGTGTCTACCTGTACCAGGAGGCGGGCCGGGCCAACCCAGCTGTAACAAGTAGCAAGGCCAGAATTTCCCTGGTGACTAGAACTTTCCTACCTTCCCATTTCAGGACAGAGAGTGGAGGCCTAGGAGCCTCTGAGGCCTCCCCAGACAGGATGGGAGAAGACCAGGTCTGTGAATACTGGGGCCAAAGTCAGGTGGGCCTGGGGGCTCAGTGGTCCATAAACACCACTCTGTCCAGCTGTCTGTCCTCCTAGCAACCCCCATGGGCAGAGAGACCACCAGCAAAGGCCTGGGACAGGATGGGAACCAGAAGGGAGAGAACTGGGGTCCCCTGTGCTCCCAAAGCATTGCCCCCTCTGCCTGTGCAGTGACTCTGATGGTTCCTCACTCTGCCATCAGACTGTGCAGCACAGCTGGCCAATGGGGAGGGTCATTAGAAAGAGGAACTTTCTAATAGAGAGTTACAAAGCCAAAATGGGCTGTTTTAGTGAAGCAGTGAGCTTCCCATCCTCAGGGGTATTCAAGCAGGAAAGCTGCATTAGGGGATCTGACCCTCACGAGTGCTCAATGGGGTGGCCTCCAGTATCCCTCCCAACCTGAGTTTCTTTGTTACAGGGTCTGTAGGCATCAGAACACAGCATAGTTTTAAAAGCACGTGTTTTTCCTCAGGCCAGGGTTCTGATAGTCAGGTATGTCCTTGTTAGCTATGATCTTGGCCAAATCACTTCCTCCCTGAGCCTCAGTCTGCTCGTCTGTTTTATGGGGATGTTTATCCCTGCTTCACCAAGTTNCAGAACACAGCATAGTTTTAAAAGCACGTGTTTTTCCTCAGGCCAGGGTTCTGATAGTCAGGTATGTCCTTGTTAGCTATGATCTTGGCCAAATCACTTCCTCCCTGAGCCTCAGTCTGCTCGTCTGTTTTATGGGGATGTTTATCCCTGCTTCACCAAGTTCTTTGGAGAAGGAAATGGCAACCCACTCCAGTGTTCTTGCCTGGAGAATCCCAGGGACGGGAGAGCCTGGTGGGCTGCCGTCTATGGGGTCACACAGAGTTGGACACGACTGAAGTGACTTAGCAGCAGCAGCAGCACCGAGTTCTTGAGAGGATCTGACACAAAGCACTTGGGGTGGTGCCTGCCACGCAGTACATGCTCAGCCAAGAGGAGCCACTAATGATAATATTGTTATGAAATAGGGGCAGGCCCTGCACACTATCAGCCGCTGCTCAGCCCCATAACTCCGGGTCATCAGAACCAGGGGGGAGGAGGAGCAATCGCCTGGAGGGCCCTGCAGCCCAAAGGGGCAAAGTCTGCCCGGGTGGTGGCCGCTGCTCCACTTCCAAGGACAGATGGGAGGGGATTTTGTCACCAGCATCCGGGGCGGTGGCAGCTGAGCCCTCCCTGTGGAGAACTGTTCAAGGGGAGGGAGGGAGGAATGTGGGCACAGTGCCAGATGCAGCAGCCTCCCTCCAGTGCTGGAGGAAAGTGCTGAGCTCCCAGCCCAGGAGCTTTGTTGTCAGTCCTCCCAGGCAGGTCCCAAGCCTCTGCTCTCAGCCCAGCCTCCCCCAGCCCTGCAGGCTTGAGAATTCAGGACCTCTCATGGGACCATGAAGAAGAGGGAAGCAGGCAGGTAGGGAGGCAGGAAAGTTTACAGCTTTTGGAATCTTGCTGATCTCCAGCTTTGTGACTCTGGGCTGCTTGCTACCCACTCTGGGCCCCAATTTCCCTACATGACATGAAGCGGGTAGACCAGGCATCCAGACGGGTCTCGTGTGCAGAGTCTTTGCCCAGATCCTCTGAGCTACCTGTAGCCTCAGCTCCAGCTCAGGGAAAGGGCTGTTGGAAGAGAGGGTCTCCCCAGCCAGGGATATGCCTGTTCCCCAGCATCCGACTAACACCATTCTCTCCTGGGTTGCCAGGCATCCTCCTGCTCGTGGCACAGTGACCGTCTCCGCCTTTCTCACTTCCCTCTCTGTCAGAGGAGGAACCGGAGGGTAACCCAGGACTGGGGCCTCTCTCTCTCTGCCCAGTGAGAGAGCAAAAGGTTATATCTCTCCACCTCCCCAAGTGGCAGGGTCTCTGAATCCAGCCTAATAGGGGTTGGGATGGAAGTAGTTGGGCCTTCAGGGGAGATGCTCGTGGGACCCCTCAATCATCTTGTCCACCCCCTACCTCCAGGCCAGTCTACAGCAAGCATTTCCTCCCAGCCGTACACATTCAGGACTGGGGAAGAAATTGTATTTTTTACCACTATTATTATTACCACCACGTTTATATTATATGTACGAAGTACTTAACTAGTATCTGGCACATTAAAAGTTCTCGATAGAGCTATTATAATCAAATTAGCAGGTTTTAGGCACATATTACGTACTAAGTGTTTTATATCCTTGTGTGCGTACGTGTGCAAGCTTTGTTGTTGTTCAGTCTCAGTCGTGTTCGACTCTTTGCGACCCCATGGACTGCAGCACGCCAGGCTTCCCTGTCCTTTACCATCTCCCAGAGCTTGCTCAAACTCATGCCCATTGTGTTGGTGATGCCATCCAACCATCTCGTCCTCTGTTGTCCCCTTCTCCTCCTACCTTCAATCTTTCCCAGTGTCCGGGTCTTTTCTAATGAATCGGCTCTTCACATCAGGTGGCCAAAGTATTGGACCTTTAGCTTCACTATGGGCTTAATCATGTCCAACTCTTTGTGACACCGTGGACAGTAGCCCGGCAAGCTCTTCTGTCCATGGGATTTTCCAAATAAGAATACTGGAGTGGGTTGCCACTTTCTATTCCAGGGGACTTTCCCGACCCAGGGATTGAACCCACGTCTCTTGCATTGGCAGGCAATTCCCTTACTAGCTGCAACACCTGGAAAGCCTGTTTTATATAACCATATTCTCCTTTACTCTCAAACCCTAACTATAGATGTTAACAATAGTAATAATTCAGCAGTGGTACTGTAATTAGTGTGTATTAACTAAGTACTTATTGTGGGCCAGCCTCTGTGCTCAGAATCGTTATGGATCCTCTCTTAACCCTTGCCTTGAGCCTGAGATGGGTCTGATCTCCATGGTGTGAATGGGGAATGGGGTCATGTGACTTGATCAGGTTCACCTAGCCCGCAGATGGCAGAGCTGGGGTTTGGACTCGGGTCAGTCTCAGCAGAGATGCTGTGAGCACAAACCTCCAGGGTTTACCTAGGAAGAATCTAGCTGATCCAATGACCCAGAGCCCGCCCACATCAGAGCCCAGGGCACGCGGTGGATGTCCACTCGCCCCGGGGGGGTGGTTTCCAGGGTTTCCACCTCTGGGGCCCCACCTCCCACCCCAGCACCTGCTTCTCCCTGCTCTCCGTCACCTCCCCTTGGTGGCCGATCCTCTGGCTCTGCGGCCAGCAGTGTCCCCCTGGGGGCGGGAGCCCAGACCCGGTAACTGATGCTTGATTGACGCAGACAGCGGTTCAGGCCGCGGTTTGAGCTGCAGCCCAGACAGGCCTGGGAGCTGCCAGAGACCGAGATCCAGAGCCCTCGTTTCTGTCCAAGTGTGGACAGTTTATCTGCACTTCCTCTGAAACTGAGCCACCCCTGGCTGCAGGAGAAACCCTTGAGCAATAAATAAAGCTGAGACTCAGGAGAGGCTAGTGGAGCAGTGGAGAGAGTCAAGTGTGGGAAGCACAGGGATGGGGGGCTGGGCCCCTGGCCAGTGCCCAGACCTTTACAGTTTCTGTTCTCTAATCAGTCACGTGGGGCCATAACTGACTTCCCAGGATTGCTGAGCATAGACGTTGTGGAGAGAAACTGCCTGGCACATAGTAGGAACTTCATAAAACTAACCAAGTCTCAGGATAGTGCTGGTAGCTGCCGTTTCTGGAGCCAGAGCTGTGCTAAGTGCTTGTCACATATGAGCCCCTTCAGTCCCCACAGTGACCTTACGAAAGGGTCACCGTCATACCAGGGGTTCTTGGCCTCTGCAGGAGGCTCACTGGCACAGTCTCCTAGAACCCAGGCCGTCTGCTCCAGGCCTGACATGTCATCGCCGAACGTCACTGGAGCCCAAGTTCAGAAAGAGGCCAGGCCTTTGTTTTCCTCGGGGACACTGAGGAGGGGCACCCGTATGACTGACCCTGGAAAGACTGACTCCTCCGTCACTGGGCTGCTCCCCTCCTGGTTGCTCCAGGGCCGCTCCAGTACAGGTCACCAAGGCTCAGGGAGCAGCCACCCCGCCTGTTACCAGCTGGCATACAGACCCCAAAGATGGAAGATGAGGGGCTCCACTTTGCCCCCCACAGGGTCCCTCCAGCTCCAAGTGGAGTCTGGACCACAGGATCGTTGCTCTTCCTGGCCTTCTCAAGTCCCACAGTCCTCCACCGCTTCCTCTCTGCTGTCTGCCTCCACCTTGGCTGTGGCCACTGCCCGCACTCCAGCCTCCTCTGCCCGTGGTTATGGAAGAGGCCTCAGGACCCTGCGTTCCCTGCAGGGTTCTCAGAGACCTGTCTTCCCTGTGCTGCGTCACTTCCAACCCCTGACTCACTTGCTCGTGAGCTATTTATACCCCTCGCACAAGTGTTCCGCTCAGTGCTCCTCTGTTCTGCTGGCAGCCCCGGGACGTGTGGAGGGGGGCTGGGCCCAGCAAGTGGGCAAATCTGTGAGCCCTCCAGACGTGGGACAGAAGCCCAGCTCCTTCCTCTACTGCTGTGTGATCTTGGGCAGCTCACTTCACCTCTCTGAGCCTTCATTTTAAATGAAGGGGATTAAGTAAAATGAAGTAGGTAAATTTCCCAGCACAAAGATAAGATTTCAAAAGCTGGTTGCTATCAGATGTCCATAGTTGTGTGAAGTATACCTGGAGACGGGGGAAGGGAATTGGGGAGCCCTTGAAGAGGGGACAGAAATGAGATGAGGGTTCATGTAGGAACTCCAAGTCTGCAGAAAGTTTCTGGAGCTCAGCCCCTCTGTGTCATATTACTGTCACCAGCACTGTCTCTCAGCCATCGTGAGGCCTTGAGGACTGCACAAGGGTCTTTAGGCTCAGGAGACCCACTTGGCCAACACTGAGATGACCCTCCCCCACCACCAGGAGGCAATCAGGGCAGTTGCTTGGCTAACGATAAGAGGGCCTGGCTGGGCTCTGGGAACAGCGCCCACATCCGCCGGGCTGTGTGCTCCCAGCACCAGCACCTCCCCCACCAGGGGACGGGCCGGAGGGCAGCTCTGACCCAAGATCTTACCACAAGGAAGCCGGTCAAGCAAGCTGTTTAGACTCTGCCCCTCACCCTGTCTGTCTCTCTGCCAGGCCATGAGTGGTAGAAAAAAGAGCTCCGGAATGTTCAGTCATCACCTAATCATTGTTCCAGGCCTTTCCAGCCTCCACTGTACCCCCCTGCAGGCCCCCTGGACACACCCCAGGCCATGTTCCAGAAAACTCAAAGTGTCCCCTCCCTCCTGGGGGCCCTGGTCCCTACCCTTAGACATGTGGTTCCTTCTGCCTCCCTCCTGGGTGAGGACAGGGAGAGGGGGAGATATGGAGCCAAGCTGTCTCTCAAGGGCCTGTGGAGGTGCCTAAGGATGGTCAGTGAGTTCTTACATCAGGGCCCACCCTCACAGTCCGTACCCCATATGATATTGTGAATTCTTCCTACCTGCTTGTCATGTCTCATTCAGTAGATAGGGGCTGTGGTTTTAGCAGGTTTGGCCGAAAGTTGGCCCTGCTCAACGTGCAGGAGGCTGCCAGGCCACGGGGTAAGCTCCCCCATCATCAGAAGTAACCAAGCATTCACTGGGCCGCAAATCAGCCTTGGCTGAGCCCCTCGCTGGGAGCTAACTTTTGAGCTTCTAGGTTCCTTGCCCTCTGGCTTATCACCACTCTGGCTGGTGAGGTATGAAGTGTCAGGATGTCCTAAGGCCTCTCTTTGCACCCACAGGTACGATGCCGGCCGGGATGGTTTCATTGACCTGATGGAGCTAAAGCTCATGATGGAGAAACTTGGAGCCCCCCAGACCCACCTGGGCCTGAAAAATATGATCAAGGAGGTGGATGAGGACTTTGACAGCAAGCTCAGCTTCCGGGAGGTGAGCTTCCTACTCCCCATGGGGGGCAACACTGTTGGGGACTTGGGGGTGGGGAGAGACTCACCCCCGCTTTGTCACTGAGCTACTTGTCCTTGAACAGCCACTGTGGAATGGCTGATTGTTGGCTGAATGAGGTTTCAGCAGATCGTAGAGCGGGTCCCCAGGGAGATTCTGAGATGCCTAAGTGGAAGAAGGTCCATCCATTCCTTCATGTAGTGAGCACTTATTTTATTGGTTGACTGATTGATTTTTATTTATGTCTGTGTTGGGTCTTCATTGCTGTCGAGCTTTCCTCTGCTTGCAGAGAGCTACTCTCTGGTTGCAGTGCTCAGGCCTTTCGTTGCAGTGGCTTCTCCTGTTGCAGAGCATGGGCTCTAGGTGCACGAGCCTCGGTAGTTGCAGCTCACAGACTCAGTGGTTGCGGCTCATGGGCTCTAGAGCACATACTCAGTAGTTGTGGCCCACAGGCTTAGTTTGCCCCACTGCCTGGATCAGGGATCGAACCCATGTCCCCCACTTTGGCAGGCAGACTCCCCACCCACTGTACTATCAGGAAAGTCCTGTGTCCCTGACCCCATGTAGGCTCCAGAAAGACCCTGTCCTGCAGAGGGGGAGATGCACAGAGTGAAACAAGAGGATGCTGTGACTGAGGAAAAGAGGGGGCAGATGGAGGAGGGACTCGGCCTGCAGGTCCAAGAGGAGCAGGCGCTGGGCCAGGTGACTTCACACTCCAGCTCTCACTCAGCCTCACTCTGAGATGGGAGCCGTGAGCGAACCTGTTTGCTGGAGGAGGAAACCGAGGCTCCAAGTCAGATAGCAATGGCACTGGCCTCCTGAGCAGCACAGGGTTAAATGCCAGCTGTGGCCTCTGGAGAGTCAGGTCTCAGGTGGGCCCTGGAGAGCTAGCAGGAAGCATAGAGGAGGCAAGGCAAGAGAAAGGTGGCCCAGGCGCCTGGGGGAGCCAAGGCCCAGGGAGGACGGTGCAGGCAGCACATGATGATGGTATGGACTCAGGACCTGGGTTCAAGTCTTTCCTCCATGACTTTCCGGTGCTGAGCTTTACTCTTTCTGTAAAATGGGCACAATCATGTACCTTCAGGGCTCAGTAAATGGGATTTAAGGTGGACTGGTTTGGAGAACAGTGGAGACAAAGATAAGGGATAAGTTGAGGCTTTTGCTGGGAGCTGAGCGTGGGCAGAGCAGCCTGCAGGAGCCCCAGTCCTGGGGTGGACAGGAGATAGGTCACCTAGCCTCCCATTTTACAGATGGGCGACTGAGGCCCAGAGACAGAGGGGCCCAGCAGCCTGTTCAGGAACACAGAGCATGGAGAGTGGAGAACCCAGGGCTCTGGCTCAGGCCCGCGAGCACCTCTCTTCCCAGGGAGGCCTGTAGCAGGCCTGGGGGTGAGCAGGCTCTGGCCGCTCCCACTCTCTCCCTGATGACATCAGTGTTCTGTTCTCCCTGCCACAGTTCCTCCTGATTTTCCGCAAGGCAGCAGCTGGGGAGCTGCAGGAGGACAGCGGGCTGCACGTGCTGGCCCGCCTCTCTGAGATCGATGTGTCCACCGAGGGTGTCAAGGGGGCCAAGAGCTTCTTTGAGGCCAAGGTAAGGAATTGGGGGCTGTGGGGTGCCCTGACCCCACTTGAGGATGGGGGTGGCTGGGATCCACCAGGACCCTGAGTTAGCAGAAGGATCAGCATGTCCCCTTCCTGTCCCTGCTGAGGCCGCAGACGAGGTGGGGAACTGACGCCTATCAGGGCCCATGTCGTTCCTGGCTTCTGTCCCCTCCCATCCAACTTGTGATCCTCTCCAGCTTCCCCTTTCTCTCCCCCAGGGATGGGTGAGGAGTGTGTATTCTTGAAGAGGGAACAAGGACCACTTTGAGATGCCCCTGCCCTGGCACACAGACCCACTACCCACAAAGGACTGGGCTTTAAAAGGTGGGACCAAGAGAGCAGAGCAGGCCCAGAAACACAGCAGTGGTTCCCAGGGCCTCTCGGAGACACTAGCCCTGCCAGCCCCAGCCTGGAGGGAGTGTGATGGCCCCCAGAGGCCAACTCCTGGCATGGCACAGGTTCAGGTGGAGGGGACAAGTATGGCTCCTGGATCTTCTCTTGTCAGGCCCCTGAGGCTCCTGCCTGTTCTTACTTCTCCCCATCTTCATGTTAGCTAAGAACATTCCTTCTAAGGGCCTCCTCCCACCTCCTTCTGGGCTTCTAGAATTGATGGGATGTTTCCGGGTTCAGTTGGGCTTCCCAGGACAGGAACAGGATAAGAATAGCTGCATCAGAAGCTCCCAGTTACAGGACCCACGCTCTGCAACAGCCACTGAATGTATCTTATCTCTTTTAATCCTCTCCATGTACCTGTGAGGTCAGTTATTAATCACCAGGCTCTAAATATGGGCTTCCCTGGTAGCTCAGTTGATAAAGAGTCTGCCTGCAGTGCAGGAGACCCAGGTTCAACCTCTGGAGGGGGAATATTCCCTGGAGGAGAAAGTGGCAACCCACTCCAGTATTTCTCGCCTGGGAAATGCCATGAACAGAGAAGCCTGGAGTCACGAGTCAGACACGACTTGGCGACTAAATCACTACCAGGCTCTAAATCGAAGAGCCGAGGCTCAGAGAGGTGACTGAAGTGCCGAGCCGAGGGTCTGGATGGTGGGAGGCAGAGCATTGTTGGGGTGGGATGGAAGGCAGAGCAGAACTGGAAGAGACCCCAGAGAGACCTCCTCCGGTCCTGACCACCTGACTCCCACCCGACCCCATCCCAGGTCCAGGCCATGAACGTATCCAGCCGCTTCGAGGAGGAGATCAAGGCAGAGCAGGAGGAGAGGAAGAAGCAGGCGGAGGAGATGAAGCAGCGGAAAGCAGCCTTCAAGGAGCTGCAGTCCACCTTCAAGTAGCGAGGCTGCTCCCCACCATGTGGCCCTGGCCCTGGCGCCCGGTCCGGCTGGCGAGGGTGGCAAGGATGGGCAGACCGGAGGCCCAGCTTGATCCTCGGCTCTGCCCGAGGGGACCATGCTAAAAAGCTACAGATGTCTGTGAACAAGCAGGTCGAGGGGGTCTCCCAGAGCAGCCCAGCCTCTCCCCGCTCCCTCTGCTGTTCCTGAGGCCGCGACACCAGCTGCCCAGCCAGTCCTGCTCCTCCGCCTCCTGGCTGCCCGCTGCCTGCCCCAGCTGCGCCTGCTCTCGGCTCTAGGGCGCGCCCTGCTGGGGGGGCTGCCCTCCACACACACACTCCTCTCCTCCCTGCGCCTCCCCCTGTCCACCTTGTCCCCACCCCAGAGGCCAGCTGCCCTTCACCTGCAGGCTGCACCGCCCCCACGGCCCTGGGGCCCCTCCCTAGACTGGGCGAGCGACAGATGGCAAGAATTGCAGCCCCATAGAGCTGATCGGTGGCACCCAGCTCCCCACCCCCAGCACCTGTTCCTGCAGCCCTGCCTCCTCTCTCTGCTGGAATCAAGGGGGGGCGCTTCTATCCTAGCCAAGGGACCCAAGGCCTTGGCCCACCTGCCCATCCCCCTGCCCCCCAGCTGACATGGAAACCCCAGTCCTCTGGGTCCCAGCCAGGCAGGGTGAGGGGGCATTTCTGCCA